>VZTL01019229.1:1720-18620 GCA_013400535.1 Scopus umbretta | reverse complement strand
TCTTGGTTTATATTTTTAGTTTAGTCCTGTGATATTTTTTGTTGCTGATTTGCTTTTATTTTCTATTTTTCTCCAATAAGTGGTAATTACTTTGAATCGATTAAGAAAAGTCACCAGTGTGCGTTTGTTCTGAAGTGTTGAAGATGTTTTCTTCAGACTTTTTTGTCTTGTACGTTGTGAGCTCGCAACCATACGCATAAGGTCTAGTAGATCAGGAAAAGCTTAGAGTTGGTCATCCTTCATCTATATATCACATCTCTGACATCAGGCAGAAAATGAGCAAAAATCAGAAATTAAACTAGCAGTACGAAAGTGATAGTGTTACTGTAATACAGCTGTATGAGATACAGTCATATCCATGTGTACAGAATTTATAGTGTATGCATATTAATCCTCAGCATTAAGACTGTGAGGTTAGTATGATAGCAAATGTATAGATCCTAGACACTGATAATACGTCTTTCAAAAATTAAGTCAATTCTGTAGAGCACCTGCTTTCTCAGAGTGTTTTCAACTACACATCAAAGGTCTTCGTTTCAGCCAGCACTTTGATTTTGAAGACTGTGGAAGTCTGATTCAGGTGACTTACCTTGCTTTTGAGGTTCAGTCACTGCGTAACTCTGTATGGCAGAGTCTCAGAGTCTGCTCTCTGTTCATTCATGTCACTCGGCCACAGCCCTGTAAAGGGGTAGCGCTACCAAATCACAGTGGTTTACAGGCAACAACATCAATACAGAATTTAAATATTATCGTATGACATCTTTCAGTAAAAAGCTTTAATGTATTGTGGATTTCAGTACAGTACAAAGTAAGCTAAGTATCATCACAATCCCTGGCTCTTAAAATGGACTAGAATGGTAAAATGTCTGGTGTGCAGGTGAATAAATTATTTCATAAGAATCTCATTCTGTTGTCATTTCACATCAGTATATGTCAGGAATAAGTCTGGAGCACCAGATCAGCTTAACATAAAACACAGATTTAGTCCTCGGATCTGCAAGTTACATCCTGAAGGATTTTAGTTTCATTTGATACGATATAAATGTTTACTTTTGTGAGCTGCTATGTCAGATATGTATTTCTGAAATGGTAATTGTTTCTCTTGGAAAGTATATTTGGATAACAATTTCAGAATTGGGATAGGATGGAGGAGCAAGATATGAACAGGAAATCTGTCTTTACCTAAGTAACATACGTAACCATACTGACCTGTTTGAACCATGTTTAATAAGCATATAAGCTAAACATCTACTAGATTTGCAATGTATTTTGATGGAAGAACACAGGGAAAAGGAGAGATCCTGCAAAAACGGAGTATGGATTTCTTCTGCTGCCATTCTGAATTTACATATAACTTACATGTACTTGCATGTAACTGCTAGAAACTATTTTACTACACGAGGTATTAGTTTGCACATGGAAGCCAAAATTAAATCCTTGCATAGTTAACATTAAATCTGTAGCACTCTTCCATGAATACAAGTGTTAACAACAGTGTTTTTGTGTCCAAACTGAGCTTGCTGATGCACACCACCAGAATTCAGCTGTGCGGTATCTCCTGTTTTCTTCCTCAAATTTCTGAGTGATTGTCCAAAACCATGCCATTGCTTTTGTACGTACCTCGGAAGTGTGCATTGTCTTGATAAGCAGCATCCACTTGAGCCAACCTGTATTTATAAATGTCCTCCCAGCCTGTGTCCACAAGACAGTGCACGCCTAAACATTTTTCAGTCTCCTTCTAAAATGTGTCTGCAAGGGGGAACTCTGCAGTCGAGAACCTTTGCAGACTGGACACTAGTTCTGCAGGTATTTGAGCAACAATTTTAATATTCACGTACGTAGTTGAAACAGCTGTTAGTCATGGGGGTCAACTTCTGCAGACAAAGAGGAGATGATTTCCCTACATACTGCTCTTCCTTGTGCCCATTTGTGCGTGTTAGAGAGTAGGCCGAAGCAGTACAGTCTCCATACTCCTCTGCAACCTTACTGCTGTCTCAAGGCATTCAGATTACTTTGAGGAAGAACCAGCCTCAGATCTTCTGCTGGTGAGCTAGGCAGTGCGTTCCTGGGATCATCATCCCTACACTGGTGTGCACCTCTGCCTTGCTCATATAGGGTACACTGGAGGGTTCCTTCATCGCAGAAGGTTGGGGATGTTCGTGCCTGAATCACCTTTGTTTGCGTATTTACCACATGAATGCTGGTGAGTCAGGCTTGGGGAAGGGCTCACTGCCTAAGTGACAGTATAGACTTAATTTAGAGGCTTTTGAGATGCGCTGTTAACAAAGATACTCTGACGTGACCTCTTTTCCCACTTTTGCAGAGCTCCATATCCCTGGGTTTTATATTGGTGAGAGAACTTGAAAGAGGCTTGCATGTGTTTCATGCTTGCATCCCTTCACATGTCCCAAAGCAGTAACGTGGTTCCAACAGCCCCTGCAGGGCAAAGGAATTTAGTGTGGAGTATATGCAAAGGGGCAGTAGAGTCTGGGTGGACAGTGCTCGTTAAAAAGCGATAGCTGCAGGAGGAGAGGTAGCTGTCCTGCTCTCACCACTGGTGCAGAAGCTATTCTTGTAGGTCCTACTTACTCTGACATCCATTTGAATTTTAGCTTCTGTGAAGTTTCTCTGTTATTTTTGCTGGCTAGAAAGGAAAGAATTGGGCCAGCAGTCTCTTGAAACACTTCATTTAATAACCTATCTGTATCTAGGCTGTTATTATTATAACTCAATTGAAACTTGAAGGCAATCAAAAAAGCCCTTCGATATGTTAGCCCCCTGTAGGGAGGAAAATCAGTACGAGTGAACAAAGACAACATGGATCAAACATTACATGTAAACAAACAGGAGGCACAATATCTTTAACACTGTGTTAAAAAGCATAGGAATTCCTTTTGTAAACAAAACACACTTAAAGCAAGATACTTCCCAACAAGTATTAACTACCCAACAGATGCCCTCAGCAGGGTTCACAGCTGTTATTGTGAGTGGGAATTCGCTCAGCCAATTGCTAACAAAATCCTTCTCAAATAGGGAATTGCACTGAAAGACCTATTTGCTACTTCATTGACCAAAAACATAGTTTTGATCAAAATGTTTTACAGCAGAGGTTGTGAAAACTGGATGCCTTGAACAGAATCATGGGAGAGCGCTCCACAGTTGAGTAGACAAATTCTGCTTTATTCTCCCGTTCCTGACCAGGTTTTAGGAAAACTGCAGTCAAGATTTCTCCTTACTGTAGTCTCCTTCTGTTCTCCAGCATGCTTTCAACTTGGGGTCATAATCAGCAATGGGAAACCTCTAAATTGCTCAGAAAAAAGCAGGTTTGAGGAGTACTTAGCCTTTTAGCATTACTGAGCAATAAGAAAGATCATCTGCTCTAAGAAGAGGAGGTGTTATTTTCTATAACTATGGTGCATGGTAAGTATTTATGGCCCTGCCTGTATTCCTCTAGCAGTAAACTAGGTTTATTTCCTCTTCTCATAATAAAAGTAGTAAGAATAAAAAGGGCTTTGGTTATAATGTTCTTGTAGCTTTAAGCAAGCAGTACACAAAATAGACTATTGGAAGTCTTGTAGAAGTACTTTCTGTTGTTTCTCTATAATGTACACATCTAGTTTTTTCCATGGCCCCTCTGTGTTTTGCTGTGTTTTGCTCCAGGTTCTAAGCTTGAATTTGATTTTGCAAAGTAAACATACATTGTGTGGAAGCGAATTATAGATAACTACTTCAAAAGTCTGTTGAAAATTAATCCCTGGCCATTTGGGTTGGAAGGCTGGGGGATGTGAATGGATGAGCAGACCTGTAAGGGATAAGTGCGTGTACATATGTTTTGTATTTATTGCAATCATCTATTGCCCATTTGAAGGACAGATCTGGGTATTTAAATCAAGATGCTCCCTTGGGGAAAATCTCTATTCCGCATGTGCTCAGTAGAGGAAGATGAGCTCCCATGCGTGTAATCGCTGGCTGCTGCCTTCTCTTGCCATTGAATTCCAAGCTCATCTGAAGGAACATGGCTATGTATGCACTTCCTCCCACAGCTTCTGGTTCCCAGAATACCTTCTCCCTGTATCAGGATACTGACTCTTCCATGACAGTCCTTTGATATGTCTGTTGCTTATCTTGATCCCAGCTGAATGGAGTTTATCCTAGCTGTAGGAAGTAATTTTTCCACCCGAGTGTCATGAGCAAGATACAGATGACACAGACGTGATCTGGTATATATTTATCCTTATCCAAATGCAATGAAAGCAATTGTAGGCAATCTGCAATTTGAAAAAACAAACATGTGAAACAGACATGTACAATTCTATCAAATTTTAGGAAAGAGCTGGAGGAAAACAAGATTTATTGGCTTTGAGACTTCTGCACTGTGGCTGTAGTGGTTTTGCCTTCCTTATAGGTGCCTTTCAATTTTTGACAAAGTTCTTCACTGTGAGAAAAATAATGTAATATTTCAAGTTATTAGAACAATAATACAATTTTTTAAAACAGCCTAGCTGGAGGCTTTCACATAAACTTCCTACCTGTGCATGGCTAGTTATAATTCTGCTAGGTCCTTTTACATTATTTTTGGTATTAGAATAGATGGAGGGTTGAGGGTTGAAAGCAATGTATGAGGATATCTGTGCATTTGTTAGGAATTGGATGTNAAAAAACAAAAACAAACAACCAAACACAACCAAACAACCAACAAAAACCCACAGAAAATAAGCCTTTTAAGATGACCCACACCTTGGGGGAACTACTGAGGGAAATCATGTTTTTAACAACCCATCTCGGGAGCACAAGCCTGAAAGAAACAATTTCAGACAAGTCCAAATGCCGTGGATTTCTGCTTAGCTCTACTATCATGCTTGCATTAGAAGACTCCTTCCTGACCAGGATGGGCTCCACCAGTACCTCAAGCAGGATCCCTGCACGTTTGCCTGTTGTCGCATTGCACGTGCATTGTCGCGTTATCCTGAGCACAGCGATCGTACAAAGGTGCCTCCATGCTTTGGTCTAGCTGTGCCCACTTGCATGTCGAGAGACGCAGGTGTAAGTAGTCCCCAGCCAAGAAGTTCTGCAACTGTCGAAGCAATCGGCTTCTGTGTAAACTGGTTTGTAGTGCTGGAAGGGAAGCAGGGCAGAGAAAAATAAGCTATCTCTGTGTAACCTGAAGCAGATTTCTGTTGGGGGGAATGGGAAGAAAGCCAAGCTGGGTAGTCGCATAACCACGCTACTAGCTTACCATCTGTCCAAAAGCAATTACTTGGAAATGGCAGGTGAGGTGGGAGAACGAGGTTATAGCTCAGCTGTAACGCAGAGCCAGCCCGAGTCACTGATCTACTACTCAGCAGCATGAGAGTCTCTCTTCTTGACACGCAGGTAACTCACTCTGCCAGTTCAGACGTACCAGCACGGTGAGTGATGGAGTTCGCTGCTGGAGAGTCAGGGAAAGGTTCCTTAAAGCAAGGTCTGCTCTAAAGGCAGCTACCTGGGGGCACAGGAGCAGAGATGTCTGAAACCGCAGAACTTCTTGTGTTCTGGTCAGCCCCAGGAAATGCCTTCAGAGGCAGAAAACTGGGGGAGAAAGTGAAAGCATGTGGGGAACCTTAATTTTGCCTGAGACCCAACAAAAACATCCTCTCTACCCTTGCCCCCCCACAACTGACGCCCCATACTGCATTGCACAGTGTGGTGGAAAATCCAGGCTGTGCCATGCTGTGGGGTCGGTGCAGCTCTCCACGGCTTCCATCTCTGGTTCACCAGTGTGGCTGGAAAGGGTTTACTGTTTGAAGGTGTTGGATTTCTGCTCTTTTTGTTTTACCCTGTACCCAGCTCCTTTGCTGCCTGCCATGGTTAGCGGAGGGAGCTAGTGACTCCCAGGCCGTTGGGGGAAAAATCGGAAGGCTGCTTACAGTTATCTTGAAGGAGCAATAAGACCAAGTCTGTGGGGCTTGTCTGTCTGGTCCTCTGCTACCCAACGCTCAGCATGGAGGTACATCCCCTAAGCACAACACGCAGCTTTGATGCAGGTTGAAGCCAGACCCTGCACTCATAGCAAGACAGTTGGAGCCACCCTGGGGACATCAGGAGGTCTCCCTTGTGAGCTGGTCTTCCTGCAAACCATCTTGTAGATGGTTTCATTGCCCTAGCCATTCCTCAGCACCTTCCTATCATTCCTACTTGTGTTTTCCTCCTCTGAGTAACCTGGGTGTCTAGGGCCTCTTTGAAATTGCAGCCTGCTGATCTTGTAGCTGTTGACTCAAGCATAGTCACATCTGCATGTGGGTCAGGGTTGGTGACTATAGTCAAGGCTTCATTTATTTGTGTTGTATTTATTTTTAAAGATGGGACACAAATTCCATGAGAGACAGACTCATCTGGTCATCATGTGAAGAGGGTGACTGAGCAGCTGCTCATGGCTGAGCTTCTTCTGGGCAAGCTGAATTCAGCACATGCACTGCCAGTTCAGCTAAGGGAGAAATTGTGGAGGGAAGACACCAGATAGAGAGCCCTCCAGCAACTCAAGGAAAACATGAAAAACAAAGGCCTTTCTATAATTATTCTTGTTACCTGCCAGTCCTGTTTTGAGTCCCAGACATATCCCAGCTCTTCTACTTTGCATCTCTCCTTTTCTGGTTTGATACTTTTCCAAGGCATAAAAAATGTGGGAACTTTATCTCTTCTTAAGAGAAAGAAAAAATGGGAGCTGCTTGCGACTCTGGGATACGGCAGAGTTAATCAGCTTCATAAAATGCAAATTTCAATGTGTGTATCAAAACTTGAGGCAGGAACTAAGAACTCAAGAGATGTGAGGCGGGTGAAGGGGGAAGACTAATAATTTCCATGGTTTTGCTCATACAACAGTTTCAGTTTCCAGCTGGAGAGGGTCTCCACCAGAAGTGACTGGTGATTTTTAAAAGCTACTATTTTTAAGATGTTTGCTTTGTGGGTAGAAGCCTGGTTTCTAAAAAACGCCAAGTACTCACTGTACAAGCCTTCAGTCTGAGCAACCAAAATGATCGGTCAGAAGGGAATAAAAAGACGACTATAGGAGCAACAAATAGATAATCGTTACTGGTGTAACATTATGGGCCCTGAGCAGGATGCTGGGAAAGATGATACAGGTTACTCAGAGAGAAGGAAAGAGCCTCGTTACCACTTTACAATTAAGAGATTGACAAGGGAGAAGGTTTTGCCATCACTGAGAACGGATGGAAGTGAAGAAAGATGGCAAGAATAGTGAGATGGGGCTAAAGCCAGTGTGTAAGGAGGAAAGTACTAGGACCTCCCCTAAGTGACTTGGGAGGAGAGAAATGGTACCTTTTTCTTACAAGGTGGCAGAACTTTCATCAAGGTGGTAAACCTGCTAACTTAAAATCTTGGGTGTATGGGGGCTTGATGGTGGCATTTACAAAAAGCATGAAGGATGGACTTTTAACCTGAGACTTGATCATCACACTTTTGTTTGAGTGGCACTTCACCTTAGGGATTGCTTCACTTGTGTTTTAATTTTTTTCTCATGAAAATACAGTGTGATTTTTTTTGCTATATTCAGCAGCGATCACTAGAAGTTAGTTGGTTAACTTCAGTGTAATTCCATACCTGTCACTCACATTTTTTCTCATCCTCCTGATTACTGCAATCTTACGCAAATCCGTGCGCTTCTGAGTATAGGAAATATATCTACAGGAGCTTCTGTCCTGCTCAAAGCTTCGAGTTGGTACTCTAGCTTGGTACCAGTTTGAACAGGTCCCACCTCCTGCTCTGCTCCCTTACGTTGCCCCATGAATTCCCCTGCCAGAGCCTGGCTATCAGTTCTTTGCTTTGCCTGTCTTCCAGCGCGTGAACGCTTGAATGCTCACTGTTAATCCTGTTGACGGAAAGCATGGTCGCACTGTCAGAGGTGATTAGGGTGGAACTTAATCGATAGAACAGAAGTTTCTCAGCACAGCATTATGATTGAAATAGCTGTAAACTAGTGCTACAGAGTCAAAGGCAGAGAGAGAGAACAACTGTACAACTCCATGCCAGCACAGTTTCACACACCGCCCGCCCTTTTAACGCAGTCGGGAGCAGTACCTGCATCCTTTCCCTTCCAATTCAGCATCCACGCTTTCCAAAAATGGTCTCGGTTTCTGTTTGAATAACTGATGCGTTTAAGTAGGTCATAGTCAACATCAGCAAATATGGAGTGTTTGCCTTACTATTTTATTTCTAAACGCAGGAAGAGTCTTGTGAAAGCTGGCATTTTTATGCAAGCCAGAAGGGGGCGGTGGAAGCTAACAAATAAGTAAAATCCCGCGTCCAGAGCCATAATTACCAACCAAAAAATCCCCGCTTCCAAGGTACGCTGTGCCCGTTTTCTAAAACTGTGTTTCAGTAGTATGGGAAAGAAGACGACTCCTTAATGGCTTAGTCTTAAATCTTCCAGATGAGACAGAAAGTACTGTCATGGAAAGGATTTATTTCTAGTGCCGTCATTGTCAGCCACCATCATCCCAACGTCTGCCGCTGGGGATGCAGCCTCCACCTGACAGGCTAATTTATTAGTGCGGGTGTTGAAAGGTGGAGGGGTTTCTGACAGCAGTCCATCTAGGCTGGCTTCAAATGAAAGCCTTGGGTGATCAGAGCCTTCACCCTCTGAAGCGAACTTGTGGTTTCTGTTGAACTGGGTGAAGGGAGGATAAAAAGCCCTTAAGAGAAAACTGCCCCAAGTAGCGTTTACTGTGATAACCTATGGATGGCATTTCAGTAGCCATGGAGACAACTGGGTCAGGACAGACTTCATGTCAAGGCCGTCATTAACCTATTTTTGCCAGATTTGCTGGCCAGCAGTGCCGTCCATCGGAAGCAACGCGTTCCTGTGCTCCTAGCTGGGCAGGATGTTTCATCTCAGCAAGACATTCCCCTCCTCGCCACTTCTGAATCACTGAAGTCCAGGGCACTGCTGTGCCAGACCCAGCATTGTGGTTGGGTCCATGAACCAGCATACTGGCAGCCCTTCCCCTGCTAACTCCTGCCCCACTCCAGATCTTCTCACCAATGTTCCTGAACGACCCTCATCACTGAACTGGGAGCTCATGCTTTGGTCCCTCCATCCTTATCCCAAGCTGCTCTCTTACTACCCTGCCTTTACCCTTCTTTGATCTACCACTGATACCAGCCTTAAAACCTAACTTGGCTGTTCATCCAAGCCAATCCTGGGATAGAAGAGGTGTCTTTCACCGGGCTTTGTACACAGGCAGCAGCCACCCTAAACCACCTTCAGATCCCTCCTCAAGACAAATTTTTACCCTGAGGACACCAAGTCTAGCCAGCCATGAACTCCAAATGGAGGAGAGAGTTCTGTAGGTGTGTGTATGTGCCCATGTGTGCACAAATTCTGGGGCCTGTTTCTGTCTAATCCCTTGGGTCACTCTATACCTGTTGGCAGTCAGAGAGCTGTGACCGCAGACGGGAGCCTCTGAACAGGGTGGTCCAGAGCTTCATGCAGCACTGGACCTCTGCAGCCCAGTGACAAGTGGAGGAGCTTTCCAGGGGCAGGAGCAGAAGCTACGTGTAGGTGGGAATAGCCTTTCTTTGTCCTGCTAGAGGTTGCTGGCCACGTCTGTAAAACCGGTCTGCATCCTCTTATTGGAGTACAGCCAGCAAAACTTGGAGCCAAATCCCAGACTTCCAGTCTTGACAGCTTTGACTCGTGTAACTTGAGAAACACCAAGAAAAGTATTTCATTGCAGCACAGCTTTTATGGACTGCTCAATGCATCAGTGCTGGGCAGCAAGCAGACAGCAGCCCTTCAGCAGTAAATGCGAGTGGCTTTAATCTCAAAGTCTCACCTCTAGCAATGGATTCTTCAGCAGAAGTCCCCAGGTGTCCTGTGAACCAATTTTCAGCCCCAGTCTTCAGTCTGTCTTCACATCTACCTTCCCCAGAATAAGCTTGGTGGATAGATCCAGCCTGCAGATAGATCCTCCCTGTCAGGGAAGTTGTTCTGCCAGTCCTCTAGCTGTTAGCTTAACAAAGGCATTACTGTCTGTGTGTATCTGTCTATGCAGTTTGTTTTCCCTTGCACCATACGCACGTCTGTGGGGAGCCTCCTTCTCACACACACCACAGTTGAGAGGCTTCTTTAATTTTGTAATTTACTTACTGTGCTTAAAAAGCAACCTGAAAATAAATTTAATTGGACTCTTGGGAGGAAGGGAGTAGGGAGAGGAAAGTCCTGGAAGCAAAGAAGAGGAAGAGATTAATTTGTATCATCTTCATGGTTTTCTTTAACTGTTCCAGGCTTGTATTTCATGTATCTGCCTTAACTTGAGGTAGAACAGTCTGTTGATGAGACCGGAGCCACAGAGCAGACCCAGTGCCTGGTGTCAGGAGGCTGTGTGGTTGAGCTGGTAGGTTCACCGTTGCTCTGGGACACGGTTCAGAGCAGAGGAATCAAGAGGTGCTTTCTGGGCATTTTTCTTAACGATGAGGAAAATGATTCTCTGGCTTTGCAGAGCTGAGAGTCTCACGTTTGAACTGCTGGGGCTGAGGAGTTCATCCTGAAAAACTTTTGCATGGCCTTTGAAAAGTCCTGCTCTGCAATGCATGCCAAGCAACTGCAATGACTTAAACACATTTGGTTTTCAGAGACTTGACTGAGGAATCCTAGACAGAAGTTTGACCCTACCAATGTTTGCATATGTGTCTTTGTGCTAGTGAATTTGCACTCTCACGTACAGCAACAGATGCAAGAGAAGAGATGGGGTTCTTCCTGAGACTTTCTGGTTCTGCATACTCATTTGGAAATCAATTTAATGCATTTTAATTGCCTATTTTTCTCCTTGGTTTTCTCTTTACAGCTACACACCAGCAAAAAATAATAAGGTAGAGTCTAGCCAGACAGGCTGCTAATGAGGAAGCTTGACTTGAGAAGATTTTAATTTTCAGCATTTGTTCTTCAAGATAGCTATTTCAGCATGCAGGGATGTCACAAAACAGGAATGCTGCCATTAGCTAATGGAACAAAGGCATTGAGCTCGTACGTCATTTTGTTACATGAAGAACCAGACTTACATCCTTCACCAAACTATAGGAGTCTGGCAATCCATTTCAGGATGCTGGTCCCCTCAACCAAATCATCTCCATAAAGAAAACACCCATTATGCTTGAAATATGGTGTGAAAAGAATGAGGGAGATACAATGCAAGCTGCGAAGAAGGAAAGGTATTTGTTTAAAGCCCAGTCTCTTGCCAGCCTTTCATGATCCCCCTGGTAAAGAGAAGCTTCTGGTTCTGCCAAGCTGATCAAAGGGCTTCTCAGAAACCCCTCATCCATGGGGCACTTCTGTGAGAAACAGGATTTAGACAAGGTCCGTGGCATCCCTGGACAGCCAGAGCAGTCAGGGTTGCGCAGAGTTGGACTGGGAGTTAGGATCAAAGCCAAACCACCACTGAGGTGCTCCCAATCCCACAGCTGGTGCAGTTCAGCCGTGACCTAGGTACTGCCAAATACTGTATCTGAAATTTGCTATCGCTACTGCACTGCAGGCAGCTGGAGACATCTGCGTTCAGCATCTCCATCATAACCCTTCATTTCCAATAGCACACAGTTTCCTATCATTTAATCTGTTAGGCTGAAAAGCTCCAAGTTTCATCCCCGTCCAAGGCCACTGTCTTTGGAAAGACTGAGCAGCTCAATGTGTGGTGAAAATAAGGGGGGAGGAGAATATATTGCTTTACACCATTGGGCTGTAGTTCGTTATCACCGACTTTACATGAAATGTAAAGATGCTCCTCAGTAGTGCATAGCCAGAAGTGAGTGAATAAAACCTCAGCACCTCATTTCATCACCTGGAAAATATTTCCTTTCTCCCTCAGTACCTTTCATCCCCTGGGTTGTCCTATCATGCTGAAAATACTGGGGAAAGGGGGGGCAGGGACTGGTGTTTGCAAGCATCTGGCACAAGGTACCATAGTCAAAATTGCTGCTAGAGTAGTCCAAATCCTATTCATAAAGTTTGTGAAGGTGAGCCCAGAAAAGTTTAAAGCGATGATTTTGTGTTTGCTGGTGTTTAATAAGGTTACTGACTCTGCATCAGAAAATGAGGTCAGTAAAAAGTATACAAGTATTGGAGTATCAATATTAGAAGGATAAACCTGGGTTAGAGAGAAGTTCAATAAATAGTACCGTGCACACGAAGAGAGCTAACAGGCCCGATCTCCCGGGGCTTGGTGCCGGGACTTGTTCTGTTTAAGAGTTTTGTACAAATGAGACCGAGGTTGGCATGATGTGCTGGGTGTCCAGGTGTGGATGACATCATGATAGGAGGGGGGGCTGCTGATAAATTTCAGGAATGCACCAGACTACAGGAGGATTTGGAGATGTAGAGGGAACAGGCTAATACAAAGGAATTCAATATTGCACAGTGGAAGGTTATTTGTTTTAAGGAGAACCAATAGCACATTTAAATGCAAGTTTAATGAACTAGAGCAGGAGGAAACTAATGAAGGAAAAGATTCGGGCTGGTGCTGAGGAGTGGTAGGGATGGCAGCAGCCTGACGAGTAAATAATAGCGCAGCTGAGACTTTGGAAAAGAGGGCTCATGCTGCAGCCGGGGAGTCCAGGACGACACATCAGGTCGCTCATTTCATGTGGCAACCAGGGTGCTCTTGGCATTGAACTCGGAGTCCGAAACAGGCCAGTCCCTGATTAAAGAGAGGGAGGCTACAAAGGGTACTTCACCCCTGCCAGGCCTGTTCTGTGCATTGGGACATGGGGACTGGGACCCGAGAGGAGATGCTACTGTAGCACGCACCTGGGTGGAGACAGCTAAGGGCCCATGTTTGGGCCCCCAGGGCACTTGGTTGTGACCACAGCTCAACAACACATGCTGCCTTTGGTGTATATCAGATCGGTCTAGATCTCCTCTGGCCGCAGGGGGAGATCCACTTGGGGACCAACTACCAGCAGAGGGGAGAGGAGGAGAAGGAGTTACAGGGGCCTGTCGCTAAAAGCAGACTTGCCAGGGAATGTAGAGTTTACGGGCTCATCACGAGGGAAGGGAGCCCCTTTTGCAGTGGAAGAGCCACACACAGCCTTTCCTAACTCCTGACCATCACAGGCTCAGCCCCTGGCCCCCGGGCAGCCGAGTGAAGCAGTACTGCTGCACGTACAGCCAGCCCGGGCCTCGCGTCCATCCTCCTGGGTCAGCGCTTCCACAAAGCCTTCTGCAAGCAACCCCGTTCCTACAGGTGAAACATAGACATCTGGAAAAAAACTGCTTTGCGCTGCCTGAAAATGAAGGTGCGATCCTGCGCCTCAGAGGATGGATGAGGTGAAAGCCGCCATCCCCGCGCTGTGTAGGAAGCGATACCTACCACGGGTCCCAGTCTCCCACAGACATCATAAATCTGACGTTTCCCTTCCCTTTCTCTCGGAGAAGGGTCTGCTCTGCTGCCAGCTTGAGTCCCTGTGTACCCAACCAGCCTTTCCTTCATTAAGTACTTTTGAGCGAGGCAAAAAACTCGTTACCACCCTCTGTACCAGCGACTGGGGAAGTCTGACACACGTGAAATATTTCCGGAGCTAAAATACGTTGTCTGGTAGAAAACTTGGTCGCTGCTCCTTTGCAAGTCTGTCTATACAGCACAAGTACAAAAATTTGCCAATTCTTTAGTACTATTTTACAAACAGACCGTTATACCTTCTCTCATTTTTCAACCACCTGCTGTTTTGCACATTTCATTGGTAGCATCCAGGCAGAAATGCAGAATATCAGTGTTTTCACTTTTGGTGGTTGTTTTGTCGTGGGAAGGGAGTGCCTGAACCACTGTGGTGGAAGCCCAGGGTCATGCCACCAGAGCCGGGACTCAGCCCCGCTGCCGGCACCCGCCTCAGCCCAGAGCGGCCGCGGAGAGGAGATGCGGCACATTGACCCCAGCCAGCAGCAAGGGGTCCGTCCAGAGCACAAGGCACGTACTTGCCCGCGATTCGGGTTTGTAGAAGGGGCAAACCCAGAAAGAAACAAAGTGGCACCGATGCAGCGCGTATCATTACGAAATTATTTCTCTGAACTAACGTCTCGGTTTAATTCAGTCGCAGCTTTCTGTATATGGGTCTGGTGTGGCTGTCTGATGTCTGTCTTGGTTTTAAAAAGTCAGTGTCTGAACGGGTGACTGTAGCTCCAAAAAGGTTTAAGGTCCTTTGCCTGCAGTCCCTGGCTGCATTCCTAAATAGTCGTTTAAAAAGAGTCCACTAAATCAAAAGCCAGGTAAATCAACAGAGCACTCAACATCGTAATGAGACCGGTTATAAGGTAAATTACAACATTATTCAAGCACACAAAATTCCTCCTCTGGCATTTCTCCTGCTAAGTGCAATGCACCTTAAAAGTGGTGAAATGATTTCTGGCAGCCTGTGAAAGAGGCTGTGTCTGGGGGATGGGAGGCTGAGCCCAGCTCCCACCTTTGGGGGGGCTTCGGGCAGCAGCTGGCCACCGCTCAGGTGTGCTCCCTGCCTTGTCCGAAAGGTTCGTGGGTGTGTTTTCAAAATGGTGCGGTACTGGCCACAAACACTGGCCGTGCGCTCCCTCACTTTCCAGCAAATCTTGTTACAATTTTCAAAGCAGGGGATTAGAAAGACTTTAATTAGGGACTTGGTTAGGGAGGCTTGAGACTTATAAATCTTTTGTTACAGTGATTGAAATTCTGAACAGATGCTGATGCTTTCGAAGCTGCCAAGACCCCAAAGATGGGCGCGCAGACCCTAGGGAGATGGCCATTATTTTGTATGTTAGATATAAAAGGCTGTAAGGATATAAGGGCAAGAAGCCCGAAGCAGAACAAAGTTTCTTTGCAGAGCATGGATGGCTTTTTCTTATCCCTATCTTGGATTATGGGATTCTGTGCATTTATTGTAAGAAAATACTTGATATTGGTAACCACTGGAGAGATGGGTCCCCCCCGCCCTGCTTTCATAACACTTTTGTGCAGACGAAGCTGAAAGATTCCCATTTTACAGGGCACCGCGCGGAGAAAGGATTTGTCCCAAGTCTTGCGAGCAGGTCAGGCTGCAAGTCAGGAACAGCAGGCCTGCCCGCCTGTTGTGCCATGCTACCAACCTATATCCTCTGGTGAGGCGATAACTAAGGCATTTTGGTTGAATTAGAGGTTCCCTGAGAAATACCGTAGCTACTGTGTACAAAGCTCCATGCAGACCGTCCCTCCCAGTCTGCTGAGGCCCAAAGAAAAGGAGAGAAAAGCAAAATGCAGGAGGGAATACACACACTCACACAACTTAATATAATGTGACACTAATTTAGTGAGCATGAATCAGACTCTTCAGTGATTAAAACATCCTGTATAAGTGCTCTGCAGGTTTTGGGGTGTTTTTTAAAGGATAGCACTACATTCAACATGCAAGATATGAGGACAGAGGACAAATCTATAGCTTTGCTTGCAAAGATGAACAGAAGGGGTAAAAAGCGATCAGAAAGTGCCCATTCAAGCCTGTGGCATTTGGCTCCTTCCTGCAGCAAAGGAGCCATGCGTGCGGTTCAGAGGGAGCGCGTGTTGGCTGGCCACGCTGCGCAGGGGAAGCCAACACGGGCTCCAGGGGCTGCAGGCAGCTCCAGCATTGGAGGGGTACAAGTTCTGCAGTGCTGTGGCCGTGCTCCTGACCCAACCCCTCACGGCTGGGTGGGAAGAGGGAGGGAGGGCACCTCTCCTACTCCTGCCCTCCTTCCTTCTAAAATATACAGATTTTTTTCTTCTTGTAATTTCTCCAGTACAAACTGATTGCCGTCAGTGCAGTGGGAAATCAGTGGGAACCCTTTTGGGTTCCACAGAAGCGCTGTGGCCTGCTCTGCTCCCCACTGCGCTACACCCCCTTCTTCCCAAAGTCTTGCCCCAGTCCAGCCGCTTCCCGCAGGGGAGAGCCACGCCGCACAGCTTCCCATGAGCATCGCCTCGGCGCGCAGCCACACAGACAAGTTTCTCAGGCTGACCCGGGCCACGCAAGCCGCCGCACACTCAGTCTCAGCCAAGGCGGAAAGGTAGAGCGGGACAGCCACAGTCTCCCTGGCAATTAACCTAATGACTGGCTAAAAGCAGCAAGAGCTTTGTTTTCAAGCACAGCTGCCTCTGCTGCAGCACGAGGGATGGGGAGAACTAGCTCGCCCCCTCCTCCTTGCTGTGGGAGGTGAGGATGGAGAGGGGCTGCCCAGGGAGCCCGTACAACTCTCTGCGGCAGCGATGGACTGTGATAAGAGGGGGCCAGCGGAAGCGCTCGTGTGGAAAGCTGGAGAAGGCTGGCTGCACGGCAGTGGAGGGGAGCGAAACACAGCCTGGCACAGCACCAGTGACAGGACAGGGTTTCTTGCTGGGGTACACGTCTGCTCAGCCTTCTGTATCCAGCGGAACAGAGCCTGCTGAGGTCTCACCAGCTCTGCTGTGATTTACCCACAAGGGATTAGGGCTGGTCGGCAAGGGACCGGCCTTGAACGTGGGGAGCCCTGTGCTCGGTCTTAGGGCCCGAGCTGCCAGGCGGTGATTCCCACATGGGGAGAAGAGGGGTGATGGGGAGCGAGGCAGCGGGAGCAGCCGCATCTCCCCATCACGCACTGCCAGCCTCTCCCCACGCATCGGCTGTAGCAGGCAGCGCCGTCACCCTGCGGCCCAGGGGGCTGCTTGAGACGAAGCTAAGCGCGCTGACCTGCCTCCTTCGTCTTGCACCTGGGAGGCGAAGAAGTCCTACAGAAGAGCTAGCCCTGCCTCAAAAGGCAAGGGGGATCCCGTTTCAGGTCCCTGCTGACCCAGCGCTGGAGGTCACTGTAAATAGCTCCAAATACTCTGAGACCTTCTTTTTCTTTTTTTTTCCTTCCCCCCCCCCCCCCCCCCCCCCCCCCCTCCTCTCTCTCTTC
>VZTL01019228.1:0-43481 GCA_013400535.1 Scopus umbretta | reverse complement strand
TATCTTCATGCTAGTGGTGTGACATTAACAGTGTGTTTTTAGGTACCCTAGCAAAGCAGAGTTTTAAGAATAATGAAGTAATGGTAGTGAAGTAGTTCAGTGAATGTCTGCAAAGAGTTTCTGCCATTTGTGAAAGACAACGTCAAAGAAAGCATGGACTTGTTTGGAAGATGTAATTAACAACTCTGCCTCAGTGTCATTGCGTTAGTACTAAATGACAGAAGCTTAAGGTGAGCACAGGCATCTTATTTGATGAAGAGAAAAGGGCAGGCAGTGATAGGATGGATGAGCATTATAGTCATAATAATGCACAAAGATAGGTGTTTGCAAATGGCATTTTTGAATGAAGAAAAAGATTCTCCATTTCAGTTTTTCAAGGACATTAGGAGTGATGAGTGCCTTGCATAAAAACATTAACTGTAAAAGTAAGCATAAATGTAATAGTCCTAAATCAGAAAGCTTAAGTAAGGTGTGGGAGTATCCTTAAGGGGAGAAAAATTCCCTATCTGTCCCTACTTTTGCTTTAAAAACTTTTCTCTCTCTCTTTACCTTTTTCTCTCCCTCCTCCACCCCCACTTCTTTTCCTTCTTAGGAAGGAAGTGTTAGTGCACTTCATCTCACTTGAAACCACTGTGGCACTCTTACTTCATGTATTACTTGTTATGGTTAATACGTTTTCAAATACTTGCTGCTTTCTATGCAAAATGTCACTACATGTCATGTATTAAACACAACTGGATGTCCATTAATTGTACTCATTGTTGAAACAGTAAAAAGAGTAGAAATTTGAACTAGAAACCAGCTGAATAGTTATACAATAGTTGAAGTAAAATACGTAATGAAAAATGTGTACAGGCTATGAAAAAGTCCTTCCAGTGCTTAATAATTTTTCAGGAAGTTGGGTTTTTTGGTTTTATTTTATTTTATTTTGAGTACAGCATTGGGAACCAAAGACTGTTACTACTTGCTTCCTAGTTTGGTCTAGAGCTTTATTCTTCAGAAAGTGGTAACATATTCATTAGGCATTTTAATACGTTCTATTTGGTCAGTCCAGTTAATTTATTCAAACCACTACTGAAGAAAAAGTTTAACTTTCTTTCTGCTTGTTTGTATGTAATTGTAACTTGTATGTAGTGCAAAGGAACTGGTTTTTTTGGTCATTTTATTGTTTAGAAGAGAGAAAATTAAGTACAGGCCAGTTCTTTCAGACTACAATTAACTATACGTTTTCCTGTATTTATTTAGCAAAATACTGGAGAGAGATCAGTTGCTGTCAGTCATCTTATGGTCTATTTAACCAATTAAGTTGTTTTTCTAATTTCAATGATAGGTACTCGGCCACCACTGATCAAAAACTTACCTAAACCAATTGAAAGTTTAATGACCCGATGTTGGTCCAAGGATCCCTCACAACGACCATCCATGGAGGAAATTGTTAAAATAATGACACACTTGATGCGGGTATAAAAATGTATTTTAGTATCTTAATCATTTCTTAACCTATTAAGCTGGAAAATTGAATTATAAGAGGTATGCCTTTTATCACATTCTAAAGGCAGGCTTGCATGTTTTCTTCTCTCTTTGATAAAAATTATGAAATTATTACAGCAGAGAAGTAAAATCATTCCTTTCCTTATGGGAGAGGTATGCTAACTCAGATTTGGGAAAATTAATAAAAACAGTCATAGATATATTTTAACGTATTACTAAAAATAATTGCATTTATTTATCTTCTTAAGAAATTATTATAAACATAATATATAATTTAAATTTAGAAATTATTTTACAAGGTACTATTAAAATAGTTTTAAAACAATTCTTAATTACTTTTTTATCAAATCATTGCTGTTTTTTTCCACAGTACTTTCCAGGAGCTGATGAACCTCTGCAGTATCCGTGCCAGTATTCAGATGAAGGCCAAAGCAACTCTGCCACCAGTACAGGTACACTTGTATAAATAAGAGAAAAGAACAGCAGATGGATGATAAAGATGGATTATGATTAAATGATGCAGATGGATTATAAAGCACATTCTCATATTGATTTTGTACTCAAATTGGGAAAGGTAACCTTTCCAAAATCTTAAGCATTGGCAGGAAACTATTTTTTCGTTAAGACCTCATACCACATCATATTTAGTGCTCTCAGCCAAATGGTTTTGCTGAAGTGTACCTTCAATAGAGAACAAGTATATAATAAAAGCTGTCTCCGAATGTCCAGGTTTAAGGTCTCCTTTTTTCCCCATGAAAGTTGCTAACAATTAACACTCATTCATATGTAATGTTTAGGAGATGGCATTTTTAAATTTTTGACTATTCTTGAAAGCCGCACCTGCTTTCAGTTAAGAAGCTCCACAATTTAAACTTGCAGTTGTTTTATATTAAGATGCAGTAAATACAGTAATTTAAATTAAGTGCAAGGAAATCGCTAGAAAGTTGAATGGAACAAAATGTGGGCTAGGCTTTCAGGTAGTCTTGTCCTTAGAGAAATCCTTTTAATAATAGAAAATAAAGATCATTCAGTCTTCTAATTTTTTTGGAGTAGTTTTCCCACTTGGGTTGTTTTTCATCTTAGGTGTCTTCACCTTCCACTGCTTTGTTGGTTTGTTTTCTATCTCCAAACAAATTGCTGTTATTTTGGATAAAGTTTCCTTGGCTACTTTGCAACTTGGTGACCTGTATATTACAAAATCTTTTCAGCTGTAACACTGTACTGACTTTACTAGCCCTCAGCACATGATTTTAAGATCTGATTTATCACTTTCTTATTTCTCAGGTATTTGTTCTCCTCTATGGTTAATGATGGACTTTTAATTGTGAATGAGGTTGCTGGTTGTGTTGTTAATATAACATCTACACCAGCAATTTCAGAGCAAGCTAAAGATTGACTTCAGAAGGTCATCATAGTACTTAGTAGTGTATTCTGTCTTTTTCACTCCTTTTACTTTTTACATTAATGGATCTGTTGCAATTTTGCAGCTTGCCTTTTATGGAAAGTTTTTAAAAAGTGTTTCTTTAAAGCAAAGTTAGGCATGCGAGAATGCTGAAGTGAAGAGATGCACTTTATTTTTAATGGAAATTCTGAAGTGTTTTTCCTTGCTATTGATTTCTAGGTTCATTCATGGACATCACTTCTACAAATACAAGTAACAAGAGTGATGCTAACATGGAACCAAGTGACTTCCAAGGAGCTTCTACCAATGACACTATTAAACGTTTAGAGTCAAAATTGGCGCAGCAAATGAAAAATACAGCCAAGCAGCCGGTAAGCCAATTTTGAACCATAATAATGAAATGGACAAAGCTGGACAAAAGTGTTGTAACTGCCATAAAACATTAGTGTCTTCTTCCAAAAATAGTACAAAGTTGGAGCCAGTTAGTTACAGGAAAAGAACGTGAAAGGGGATGGGAAAACACTGAATGATTCCGAAAAGGTAAACTGGAAGGCTCTAATAAGATCTCCAATAAAGTTAAAAAAATAGTTCACTTTAAAGGGATTCATTAGGATTAAAAAAAAAGTATATATTTGAAAATCACTGCCTTGATTTAGAACCAGAATATCAGTATGACATGAAGGGATTAAACATTTATGTGAATTTTGAAAATACTATGTTTTATTTCAAGTAGGATGAAAAAATATAAAGGTTCACCTGTGACAATTTTGGCCTAATTCTACTCAATTTTTACGTGCCTAAAGTTAGGTTCTTTTGCAATTTGCAAGTATTTGGTTCTTGTATGCCAATAATAGCTAAATTATTACAGTTTGTTGAATTACAAGTTTCAAATTTTGTCTCTTTTAAAATGTGCATTATAGAAATATATTTTAACCTACATACTGTGCATATCATGGAAGGGCTTCTGCAGCATGTTTTTTCTTTTTAAAAATGTGACTGTTAAAACAGGGTGATCCTGGCCGTTTGAGTTTACCCCCATCTCGTGGGAGCAGTGTGGAGAGCCTGTCAGATGTTCGTGCACGACCACAGTCAGCCCTTGTTTCAGGGGAAGCCAAAAGGATGAGTGCTGACATGTCTGAAATAGAAGCAAGAATAGCTTCCATCACAGGTAAAATTAAAGGGTGTTCAGGGGATAGACTAAAAAATTGGAAGGAAGGAAAGGAGGAAGGAAGGTGTAAAACATGTGTAGTCTTACAGAAGATTAATACCGTTAACCATATGAAAATACTTCAACTTTCCATGTAGACTTTATTGTCCTTTATTAATTGTGGGGGAAAATGGCTTCGTTGACAGTTGTACACTCCACAAGGTTGAGTGTTTTAATTGGGTACTTTTAAGGTTGCAGAAGAGATTACTTTTTCTGAATTAGACTTTGACCTTTTTAAAAAAATCATTATGAGACTTCTAAATATCAGTCCTCTTCCAAATGCAAAACTTTCTCCTTTGCATTCTGAAATAATGTTATTCCATCTCTGCTATCGTGGTTATTTTGGAAATAACATTTCCTTCAAGGTTACTCCTGTAACATTTTGAAATTAAGAGGTGGGTTCAAAGTTCAGCATGTTCCCAAGTAAGTTTTAAAATCCACTTTGACAGATTTCAGAAAGAGAAACATAGTTAGATTTTATTCATCAGATTAACAAAGCATCAGTATCTTTTGGGTTTTTTTGAAAAAAAATAAGCTACAGATGTTTTGCCAGTTTTGCTTCAGGTAGCTATAAACTGTTGCGTCTAAACATTGAATCCTTGAGTGAATTGGAATTTATGTGTAAGTATAAATACATAGTTTTATGGTGAAAGCAATATTTATTCTTTCCAGAAGAGTGAATTAATAAAAATGTGTGTACTTGGCAAACACTTTCTTGTCTCTTTTCTTCATCAAAGATATTGATTGTTAATCTATGCAAACATCAGGTTTTAAGTTTCATATGTGAAACTTTTTTTGTTACGGCATATAACCACAGATTTGAATAACCAGACAAAATTACTTTGGTCAGTACAGGGTTATTTAGCTGTTCTAGTATTTTTCTACCAATCTTAGGTAGTTAGGGTAGTTGAGTAGCTGTAATAAATAAGGAACTATGCATCATATTCTAGCTTTCTTGTGCACCATGACTATTTCATTTTTGTTCTTCGTTGTATTATGATTACTCCAGGATCCTGTTTTACTAAATACTGAAGTTACTCATGAAATAATATTTATCTTACCCTAAACACTTTTTACTTTTATGTTTTTATTTTAAAGCCTTATTCCAAGATTTGTCTTCTGTATTGTCAGTCTTTGACTGGATGATTGTGTAGCACATGTTACCCTGAATATCTGTAAAGGTTTCCTAACACAGAAGGCAGCTGTGTACTTACCTGATAATAATAACATGCTGGTTTTATTTTAGAAATGTGTCAGGACTCACTTTGGTCACTGACACTCTAAAGTCAATGTAAGTTTTTGGCATTAGTGGAGATAACCTGGCCCTCCTTTGTGTGAGTTTTTAATTTTCCTGGTTTGTCTTCCTTAAGTACATTGCTCTGAATAGTAATTATTATTTCAGAATATTCTAAGGGTTTTGGGTTTTTTTGTTATGACTGCAGGGTTTCTTTTTCTTGAAACAAAAGTATATCTTGAACATACTAGTTGTTTGGGGGTTTTTTTAAAGAAATAGCTTCAGACAGTAGTGGACTACTAGAAATGAGGTCAAACTCATCTTTCAAAAAGAGCTGAAACAGCTCTGTATTGGTTTTGCTTTTGTTTTTTAATCTTGTTAAGTGTGTGACAGAAATAATACACTGTGAACCTGAAAAAAATTGTGTGGCTGGGTGAGAATTGGGCTGCTGTTAAGAGTTAAAGCAGGTCAAGAGTTACTTAATCTTCTTGTTCAATCTGTCCCTAGATTAAGTATAAGAGTAAGTCACATAATACACAACACCATTACTTACTGAGTTTGAGATGGCTATGCTGCAATGTTCTACCTTTGGGAGATGTATTCAGACTTTTCTCTAGATGGGAACTATTTATCTTAAAATACACAAGTAGTAAAATTAAAAATGTATGATTAGATTTTACTCCAAAGTATGTAATGTTTTTTGAACATCATTCAAAAATGAAAAGGTTGGTAGTGATACCCAGTTTGCAAAACAAAAAATCTTCACTAATAGGACAAAGAATGGAAGGCAGGAATGATTGTCAAATGTAATAAGAGTAAGCATTTTTTTCAGAGGCAGATGGGGTTTCCTTTAAAAGGAGGTGATTTAAAGAAACAGAAGTACCCAACTATTAATCTTTTTTTATAAAATAGTTTGTACCCAACACTAAAGAGAATATGTTTTATAAGTTCAGGCAATCAAGAATTTATTCTGAATATACAGGTGATCTGAAATAATTGAATTTTGTTCTCTGGATAATTACATTTGGTTTTCCCTTCCTTGTTGCCATGCTGCTTTCTGTGTTTGACTTTTGTGTTGCTAACTATAACTAATTACACAGTGTTGTAATGACAGCTAGTTCTGCATTTTTTGCTTTTTAACAGTTGCTTTACTATGTGTAAGCATGAGTGGAAGGCAATGCAGTTTATTCTGCATGACACGTTTTTGCATGAACTATAGTTTAACCAAGTTTATGAAAAATGCAATATTAGGAATTTAATAATTTTGCTATTGCCATTTTAGTGTTTTGCATGTGTATTGTATATGTGTATTTTTTCAGCCTATTCCAAGCCTAAACGAGGCCATCGTAAAACTGCTTCATTTGGCAACATTCTGGATGTCCCTGAGATCATCATACCAGGTATCGCAGACCAGGTGAACGGGTCAATTGGTTAAGATGCCGGAATAATGATCAGACTGCTAAAAATACTTCTTGCTCCAGTTGCTCTAGGACAGAACTAGAAATTATCCCAATAGTTTTTTCATAATGTCTCTGTAAAGAAGAGCATGATATTTTAGTACAAACTTACTTTTATCAGTAAAGGCTTCAATCTTCTAGTTCAAATGTACTTTTATTGATAAGGAATTTTTTCCTTTATGATCTTGATGTTAAGATTCTTCATATTGAGCAAAACTATATATGCAGTCTTTTATTACAGTACCTCATTTGGTGAAAATGGACTTAAGTTGAAAAATTTTTGTCTAGACAATTATCTCGCCCTGATCTTTACTGTATTTAAGCAACCATTTTTAATCTAATCAAATATTAGTAGAACAAAAAACTTGAATACATTACATACAGAACTTCAAATCCACATGATACTTGTGATTAAAAAAAAAATTAACACTTAATCTATGTAATTCTTACATTTGACTACACTCTTCTAGAGCTAAAATGTGTCTGCATGAGGTATTTATGTTGTGTTTAAGTTAATGCAAACTAAAATTAGTAGGAGAGGCTTCTGACAGGAAGAAAATCAGTATAATCAGGCACCATAGCTGGTAATTTCAGTGGGGACTTTAATGAATAATTGTCATCTGTCCCAAGTCTATATTTAGTTAGCAGCACATCATTTTCCTTTCACATTCCCTTTTTTGCAATCAAAGTGGATTTCTTTCTTTCATTTCATACTTCTCAAAGTCTAAAAATAAGTATAATCAATCCCAAACTGCTATAGGTATGCCATTAGCAGTATGCAGGTTGCTTCAAAATGATTTGTCAGAGGCAGGAGATGCAAGTAAGAGTATCTACTGCTAGTCTAGAGCTCCCTTAGAAACTGTGGACACCCTACTCTAAATTTGTGTCATCTGAAGAAGTTTCCTTCTAAATCTTGGCATTGCTTGGTATTTTAAAGTTGAATGCAAAAGATAATTTTGTACAAAAGTTTCTTTCAAGTAACTTTATTGAAGTTTACATACAAAAATACAGAATGTCAAAACACAGAATGTCAAAAAGTAGATTCCAAAGAATAATAGCACTAACCATGAAAAGAAAACCTATTTGGCATTGAGGCTGACAAATGGGCAAGAAAGTTTACTAGTGTAACTTTCCACTGTAATTTTCAAATGGTCCTGGCCTGCCATGACCATAAATGAAATCCTGAGAGAGCAAGGAAGGAGAAAGTTATGAGATCTGTCAAGTTTTGCAGTGTCAACAGGTGGTGAGAGCCTGGTAAATAAGCTCTAGAAATTAACTGAGTGGCTCTTGTCAGTGCACACTTTCTGCATGTAACAGCACCGAGGCTTCCAAGAAACCTTGCAACTTTTAGAGAATAATTAAAAAGTCAGTGAAATAAAATGCCATGTTGTTTTTGCAGAATAGATTGTACCAGTCTATTCATTTTACTTATTTTGGCAGAGGAAGTCAATAGGTACTCTTTACCTGGACTATTTTAATTGAACTTGACCGGATAGGAATTCCAAGGTGAATTTGGAATAGATATGAGAGAAATAGCAACCTGTAGAAATGAGAGAAAGTACAGGGTTGGAGCAAACATATTAATGAACTTTCTCAAAATTTACTCTTAAGGTAGTTAAGCGTCAAATAAGCTATAATGAAATTTGCTGTTAATGCTTTATCAGAAGTGACTGATAAAGAGGAGGATTAGAGTATCACATAGGGTGAATTTTGTTGTGACTGGGTTAAAAAAATAGAAATAGGGTAAAATCCAAGGTCATGCACTGTGGGTCATACACTAGCAACAATTTCTTTTAATTAAGATGACATGGGACCATAGCAGATGCATGCAGATTAATCCCAGGTAGTATAAGCCACTAATGTAACACAGCTGTGAAAAAATGTGAAATCTTAGGGTTCATTTCCAGGAAAGATAAGGAGGCACTAACACTATTTACAGGCCCTTGTTGAGGTTTAATCAGGAATTCAACATGCTGTTCTGGGCAGCCATATAAAAGAAACGTATGTATCCTCTGAAATAATAACAAGAAGAGCTACTTGGATGGTATGGAGAGTATAAAGAAGAATCTGAAAGCATGGCTTCTTAGCCCACAAAATGAAAGCTGAGAAATGAATAATTATTTTCTGTAGATGAATTTGCAGCTAAAGACTAGGAAGAGAGAACTACTTAGGCTAAAAGACAGTATTTGCACTACAGAAAAAAGACGTAAATTGTCTGCAAGTAAGTCTGGGCTGTATATTAAAAGTTTTACGGTTGCCAGAACAGCTTTCCTGTAAGAATCCAAGGGCCAGAAAGAAAGATTAATCGTTACGTGACAGAGATGTGATCATCTGCCCAGTAAGATAACTATATTTATCTGTATACTTAAAGCAGTTATTGAGAAGTACCTTGCTCAGTTATTCTTTTGTAGACAGTATAACATGGCCTATTTCTCACCTCTCTCCTTTCCTTACTTTCTCAGCACAAAGCTTTCAGTCCTGGCCTCTTAGCATACTTGTCCCCTTTTAGTTATACTTCCAAGACCCCCACAATGGCACCTCCATCTCGATCCCACCCTGTTGCATTCCTCAGCACTTCTGCCACATACCCAGCTCCTCCAAACTTCCCTGGGCATGTCCGTCAGTGGGGTGAGCAGCCCATCTCCATCCTCAGGGCAGCGGGAGTGTGATCCAGTCTGTGCTGCTGCCTGAAGTTTCTGCTGAGCGCACGGTAAAGCGGCTGCTTCCCGGGGAGGGGAGGCACCACGCAGGCATGTTACCATGAGTCAGCTGCTTTGGGGCAGGGCTATTTTAGCAGTATGAGTACTGCATCTGCTATCATTGGGGTTTTTCGTAATGTGTTGCCTCAGCTGCTTTTTATCCCTGAACTGATTATGCTACTGAGGTCGTAAAATACAAATTTTTATCAGTTGAAGGTAAAATGTTGGCAGAAGTGGAAGTTTTCAATATCTATTTGCTCTTCTTTCTCAATAGGTTTAAATAAGGGCAAATAGAACTTTCATTTAAGATGCTATTTTGTGTTACTAGCTTACAAAACTTAGAAACTGAAAAACGGATCAACTGATTCCTTTTTTTGTGTAACAACTTGGCAAGTGAGTTTCCAGTGGTGGTATCCTGCAGCCAGATAGCCAAGTGAAGTATCAATATTTTTTTTTTCAGTTTATAGTGTATATAATATATAGTGTGGATAATAAGCACCAAGATTTTTATTTTTACTTATATATGAAAAATAAAAGCCCTAGTAACTACAAGAGGCTTGAGTAGCTATATGTTTAGAGAAGCAAAAAAAAAAGTCTAAATATAGTTTGTAATATGATCCAGAAAAATAATCAGAACACTTTTTCGATACAAACCAGTCAAACAGCATCTAGTAAATATACCTTCCAACTACAGGCTTTTCTTCACTGGGAAAGTTAGACCTCTCATCCATATAGCATGCATGCATGTGGCTTTGTAATTTTGTCATCTGAAACTGCCACAGCGTTAAGATTTTTATAGCATTGACACTGCATAAATTATTACTCAGGATAGATGTGTTTTGTTGAGTGTCTTTAGAAGGTGGATAGGAATTATAGATGCTTTAGGTCTGTAATTTTTCCATTTACTTTTAAAACCAATATAAGCCAGAAATCCCACCCTTGTCTCCCCAGATCACTTCATTCTTCTGGAATTCAGATCAATGTTTTAACTTCTTTAAATTGTCTTCTAGCACTGTTACATTCATTCATCATCCTGCACTGTGAGAGAGATTTGGGTCTTGTAGGTGTGTAAGGAAGAGAGAGTACTGTGTGCAAATAAGAAAGCGTAAAAGGAGATGCAAGTATCTGCTAAAGGGCAGGGGGAAGAGTTCATAGCTGCTCTGGATATTTGGGGAAGGAGGGGTGTGATCAAAAGCCTCAATAAGTTGTAGAATTTGGTTTTGCTGGAGTATGTGGGGCAGGACACAATGGAAGTTTCCTGTTCCTTTTGAATTTCATTTTAGAAAATAATCAGTATGTGAAATGGTTTTTCTGAGCCCAGGAAGTATGTTTGTGACGTTTGATTTTTAATCTTAAAATCCTTATATAGTGCATCAAGCTACTGTATGTTAACTTCTGTGCATTTACAAATCTCTTAGCTTTTACAATGAGAAAAAATTAGTTTTAAATGGATGTAGAGGTAAGAACAAAATCAAAACTGTGAGAGAAAAGCATAGAGAAGTAGCAGTGGTCATTTCAAATAAAGATTATATGATGTATAGTATATTTCTCAATTGAAATTTGTCTTGAATCTGGAGCAATAAGTATTTGTTGATTTGTAGTCTGTTTCTGCTTTAAGCTATTTGCCAGATGTCTGCAGTAGTTATACTAATTAAAATGGCATTGCCTAGTAGAGCTTGCTCTTCCCTCATGCTACTAACTTGAAGAAATTTCATTTAAAGGTGTTCATTTATTACAACACAGTAGTTTTGGCCCCCCTTTCTCCCCCCAAGGCATCTTATTTTCTTTATTGCACCCCACCCTGATTATTTTAACATTTTGGCAGCCATGTTCTAATATTTCAGCAACACATGTTCCGGGTTCTTTAAATTCACAAATGTTGCTAATCTGAAATGAGAATTTCAGATATTTTTGCGAGCCTATTTCAGCTGAGCTAATTTTATAACGGTGTTGTTGAATGAAACGCGCACATAATTTTGTATCGGTCGTGGGTGGATCGCCCATATCTTGAATATTGAGATGAGCTGTGGCGGCCAGAGGAAGCATCCACAGCACAGAATTCTACGAAATGTGTTATCTTGTTTGTTAAATGACTAGGTAGTGAAAAAGTTCACTGCAAATGAACGAGTTCAGGAATTTTGATGTAGATTTGTCACTCACACAATCTCTAATATCGAAGTATTAAACATAATATGGCCGTTGTTACTTAGGTAAGTATATACTTCCCCTGAATTTCAGGATCAAAAGATCAAGACCACCTAAAAGTTGCAATTCAAATTCATTTGTAGTCAGAGCAAAGAATATATTCCCGTTCTAGAGTCCTTGATTTTCTTATATGCTTGTTTCTCATGATACTTTCTCTAAATTTTAGGCCACACAATGTCAGGACAAATTGGTAAAGTGACACTGAGAATTTTGTATTGCTCTTTTGCGGTAACGTGTTCCTACGTGCAGTAGTTCCTATATTTAAAAACCTAACGTATGATACCATGAAACGTATTGATTAATATTAAGTAGCCTCACACTTTTGTTGTAACTGTTGCAAATCGAAACAGCTGTCAAGCTAGGCTGCGGAGTCATACGGGAACGGCTCCGAATAAGAAGTGTCCAAAAGGTTAAAAATGCGATGCCTGTTACAGGGCTTGGAGGGGGCTGGCTGTCGCGCGCAAGGTCGCTGGGCCAGGGGCTGCCACGGCTGCGGGACGTGTTTCAGATGCTCCCCTCCAGTAGAAAAGTTACGTAATGCAAAGCCAAGAGCAAGAATTTTGAGCATTGTCAGCTGTTACTCGGGGCATTTTGGTGTTTCCTTTTGGACAGCTGACCTGCTCTCAAGAGGCAATATAAACATTCGCCGTAATAAAAATCAAAGTAGCCAGGGAGATTCCGTTGCATAATCTCCTTTTATTTTTAAGGAGACTTTGTTTCCTGGAAATGCCTTTGATTGCGTGTCAGTGTTAGAATTTAAACCTTTTTATGTAGCTGTCACTCGTGGATAATTGCTAACAGGTGGAAGGAGGAGAGGGAAAAATTACAGCATTGTGCTCAGTAGGTTGACGGTGAGATGTGATTTAGCTGAAGCGTCCCCTTTTCACGTTTCTCAGAGCGTGAGAATAGGACATAGTTTCATTCATCTGAAGGAGACAAAGACCAGAAGGAAGCGCTTTCGCTTCTTAATTTTTGGGAGGGGAGCGGCACACGGGCAGAAGTCCTTGCTGTGTTCCTTGAGCACGCCAAAGAGCAACAGGTTAAAGCTGGCAGCCTGTTATCTTCGCGGTCTAGCTTTTAGAAATCCCCATAACGTAACGTACTTGAAATAGATGTCGTCATCAGCTCCTGCCCCGAGTACTAAGCCTGACCAAATACATGTGACAGAAGATGGTGGAGTAGAGTGCAGCAGCTATTCATGTGGTAGGAGTGGTTACTGTATTAGGGTATACTTTTTGTTGACAGGCCAGCATGTTTTGAGTTAAAATTCTGCAGCTGTCTCTCTCTCCCCCTCTCTCACTTTCTCTCTGTGGATTTGTACAAATTCCAAGCTCCTCTGCAACAGTCGCACCCTTCTTATTTTGTTCTGAATAGATTTCACTGGTTTGTTTTTGTTTTGTTTTTTTCCCAGCAGGAAACGGACAGCAGAGGCGCAGATCCATTCAAGATCTTAGTGTTGCTGGAACAGAGTCCAGTCAGGTAACGTCTTTCTCATCTCTTCTTTATCTTTCAGTAAAGTCAACACTGAATCTGTACAGGGAAACTGGTCTGGAAATCTTCACCTTTGATGCTTTTGTAGCAGTGATGTGGAAGCTTGGCAGACTGTAGTGTTGTTTGTATTGCATTTTGATGAGATTCCATGAGGGTAATCTATGAATGAGCTCTAGATGAGAAGTGTTTTCTGTATAGCTCATGCAGCATTTATCATTTTTATTTGCACACGGTTTTTGTGTACCACTTAATTTGGCTGAGGGCAGATGTTATGCAGAAAAGCCTTTTCATCTGTCCATATGTGGAAAACAACTGTAATTACTACTTATGATTGTCTGAAGCAGTTCTACATACATTATACTCACTTTTTGCATAAAAATAAAAAGCTTGTGCATCAGTATTATGAATGTATTTATTATCAGTCTCTGAACCCTGAGTAGGAACTTACGGTAGTATCTCTCCATTTCTTGTGAAAGGCTTACAGGAGGGTGCTGTCACAAAGTTTTGTTTAAAAAAAAAAAAAAAAACCCACACCTATCTCAATAAGATATTTTATAATAACATAGCTTCTTACCTGGTATCGTGCATGCCATGGTAACGGACACAGTGGTATGCTACATAAAATTGAAATTAAACTAAGATCAAATTAAACTAAGAACATGTTAAATGAGAAAAGTACAGCTAAAGTTTCATTCAGATATGTTTATTTTATGTTTTTAATTGCTTCATTGCCTGTTTCAGTAATTCACAGAGGCTATTTGGTTGTTCGTGTGAATTGGCAATTTTGAGATCCCTACTATTATTTGGATATGAGAAACTGGAGCTTAGGATATTCATGAGGTTAATCAGGTTTCCATATTAAACAACCTACTGCAGTAATCTAAAATAGGTGGTAATTTTGGGGGTGTGTACTTATCGGGGAGATCAACATTTGATCCTTCTTTAATTGTGGAGTGTGATAGCCACAGAAACTTCATCTGTCCCCCAGGTATTATTAGTAGAATTTACTGCGTACAATCTATCAGAAAATAACATTTTAATATATTCAGAGAAGACAGGTTTGTTAGAAAGAAATGAACCTGCAAAATTTAGCAAAGAAACAGATGAGCCTATTCAGTTAATTGTAGAACTAAAATTATGCAAGACTTGGGGAAAAAAATTTGACAGTACATCAGTTATACCAAATTGCACTGATTGATGTATGAATATATTTAATTACAGCTTTTTTATTTAAAATTTTTCATTCTGTTCATTTTAATGGTTAATAATTTAAAATACAGAATTTTAGCATTTACTTCATATCTTAGTATCTATTATAATAATCTTTCTTTGAGAGCTGTTCCTACTACATGGATGTTATAGCTAAATTGTCCTTCTGACCAGAAGGATACAGAAAAGTTTTTTTTTTGTTGTTTACCTCACCAATTTCTCATGAGGGTCTATAGAAGTACCAGAATCACATTTTACTTTCTTGCTTCTGATAGCATACATATTGGAAATCTAAGTGGGAGAATTACAATTATCTGCTGCTGTCTTGCAGTTTTGGGAAACATTGTGATAAAATCTGGGAAACGTAATATTTTAACAGGCATGAAAAATGCACTTTGGAAGAAATTCTTGTACTGTCCGTATAAACAAATAATGAATTTTCATCCCCTTTTTGGTGTAAGAAGAGATAGAAAAGTCTGCTGAAACTAGTGCTAACTTTAGACATGCGTATGTTTTTATATTTAAAAAAAAATGAAAAACAACGAAGAAAGCAAACACAACGGAACTGTGGCAAAAGACTTAAGACTACTCTTTATGGGTTTCTACAACTCCGGACCTCGCTGCCTTGACTTTTTAATAAAAATCTTGAACTGTTATCCATATAAGCAATCTGCTAGCCAAAGCAGAAAAAACATCTGTGACTAGCGTGCTCTGGTCAGTTTATCGTATCTCCCCATATGTACCATACCATATATAGGTTATCCTTTCTAATGTGAAAATCCCCTTCCCCCTCCCTCCCTTCATTGCAAACATCCTTCTTCCCTGCATTCCATTCTCCTCTACACCCACCCCGCAGCGCAGCCTTCTTCACCGAGCCACCATGGCACTGCGCGTCTCTGCTCCCGCACCCGGTCCTTGTAAGCTCCTATCGCACTCAAAATTGAAGGATTGCCACGGGTCTGCTCTCCTGTTCTTTTTAACTATTTGACTGACGCTCAAGCTGATCAGAAATCTTTTTATTAAACACGTGTTTCCTGAAAATTGCTGCTGTCTCAGTAGAAAATGATTCTGTTAGAACGATTTTTAATCAGGAAGGATTTTCCAATTCAGAATGGAATTTTTGTTAAGGTGGAGGAAAACACTGGACTTGATAATAATAAATATATCAAAGTTTTGGGGTGCTTACCTGAAAGGGTAGACCAGGATTCTTGTCTCCCTGCTTAACTGCTGGTCTGTTTTAATCTGACCTTCTTGTAGGTTTTATGGTTGTATGTATACTTTATTTCTGTGTCCTGTTAGAAGAACTCTTCATGAGGTTTGTATGGCTGATGATTACTGTTTTTATGATGTTGAGACACTTTAAGGCATTTTCCAGTATTGCTTTTACTGATATTATCAACAGCAGACAGTAATAATGCTGTGCAGGTGATTTTACTACTTACCTGACCCTTTTGCATCTCAACGGTTTAGATAGGAAAATATGTTAAGGCCAAGGCTTTCCGTCCTTGGAGCAGCTGTTGGAGTGCTTTGGTATTGAGAACATGTGTTTAAGAACGATTTTTCACAAATTTCTCTAGTGCTTTGTGACCTTAGACTGGACCTTACTCCAAGTGACACGAGCAGCACTTGATGCAACCCTCTCTGTACAGTCAAATGCTACGTTTCCATTTGTTTCCATCCATATACTATGATGCTTTATTCATTTTTCCACTTTTTTCTTTTTTGCACAGAATTGTTTCTTCTGCCTTTCCATTTCCCTGTACACATGCATTTTAAAACATTGTATTGTGCCATCTCTCCAGAACTACTGCTCTTGCCTAAACACCTTTGTAACACACAGACAGATGGTGCCGACTCTTAACTGCAGCCGTAAAAACTTCCAGGGGCTTGAAGGAACAGAGCAAACCTGCTATTTACACTGGATAGAGTCTTTACAGAATTGGATATTTTATACAGATACCGAGAGACATATTTGGCATAATCACTCAAGATCTGTAGGTTGTGATCAGTTGCCTAGGAAATTATCCATGTCCTTGCCTGTGTATCTTTTATTGGGTTGGTTGTTTTGGTACATCATCCTTCACAGTGCAATCATAATATCAAAAGTACCTCTTTCAAACCTTTTTTTTTTTTTTTAATAACTGTTGCTGGGCCTTCATAACTCTTACAGTTTACTTTGAAATGGAAAAAAATTTAATATGTTAAAAAAAAAAACCATGGACTATATCAAACAGTTGAGAAGCAAGGTCAGAATGTACATGCCCACATGCATACAAGATGAGTGTGATAATTTGGGGGATCTGATATTATACAGATGAATCATTCTGTCCGTGAGACTGTGAAATTGGTCACAGATACACCTTTTTCCTCCCCTTTCACAGCAAGAATAAATCCACAGACGAGGAGATGGGGAGATGAGGCTAGTAACGATGATTTCTTTAAATTGGGTTGCCCATTTAAATTAAGCTTGAAGGGGCATGATTCCTTAGAGCACACCAGCTTTTCAAGACTGCAAATCTTTGAGAAATGGAAGCTGGAAAGCTAACAATGCCATGGGGGTTTGGCTATCTGGCAAAGACGATTTGAGAGTAACCTCATAACAAGTCTGTTGGGCGTACTGAGATACCTGGAGGAAGCAAGGATGAAAGGATACCTGTGAAAGGGCAGCAGCAACTGATGGCTAAAGAACAGCTACTGGCTTACCTGTCCGAGGGGCTGGCTTCCAGGAGGCCTAAAGCCTGTAATCTAACAGGTTTTCAGTTTTGGGAACTTCCTTGGACTTTGCAGTGCTTTTTAGATATGCTTCAGATAAGAATTCTTTGTTTCTATCTCTAGTAATGTCTAAATAATGTTATCAAGGAAATTTCTTTTTCTGATGATGGATCAAAACAATCTGGTACAGCAAGCAATCTAGTACAGCATTGAGAAGTTACTGTAACTAGAGTACTTCTCAGGTGCTCTTTGCCATCAGTTGTAGACACTCAACCAATCTCTTTTTGCCGAAAGGACTTACACGCTGTTAGAAGTGCTTGCTCTGCCTTCTGACCTTTCACATCAGTAGAGTATGTTTATGATTCATATCTGAGAACACTGACAGTAAGCAGTAAGCTTGGTGACTTGAACGTTGTTTAATGTCAACAAAGACTCCAACACAAAAGCTTTTTCAAAATGTGTGATGCCATCATCCTGATAGTATCATCCATCGGATTATTTCTACAATAGTTTATTGCCCTGTTTCTGGCTACTAACGTGAAACACTACGTGGTTAATAAAAATTGCAGGTAAAACATAATGCAGTTGAAATAATGGATATTTCAGTGTATAGAATCTTGTTACTCTTTGGATTGTTACTTGACTGAAATCCTGGCTTTTAAAAACTAAATTAAGGTAGGATATTTGGAAATTAGACTCATAAAGAAATATAGTTTCCAGGTAATGAATATTTGAGTGCTTCTTTAATTATTTCATGATAAATACATCAACCTGAAAATAGTTGTATTTGAATAGCATCTTTCCTTCTTACTTCATTTTTTTTCCTGCAAAATTCGCTGGGGTTTATAGTCTTTAAGTCCTTTACTGTGTTAATTTTATGTCAGTGGGGGGTATATGAAATACAAGAATATATATTGTAAATAATAACTCTGAAAAAGAAGCTCAGTAGAATGATGCAGTCTGCGTTATATTTTTGCGCTTTGGTAAACAAAAGGATTGGAGGAGTCAAGCTGTATATAAAAGAACTTCCTACAGAATTTTGGCTTAGTTCTTAATTTGCTTTGTGAGAGAGAATATACTCATTTTCTAATTGCTTTGCTTTAATTGATTGATCCTTTTTGATGAAACACTTTTTTCATGTCTTCTGAAGATGAACCACATAACCTCTGAGTTGATGTAAGAACCATAAGAAAACTGTAGATTTCTGCAGCACCGTCTAGTGCAGTTACTAAGTTGCATTCTGTTGGTTGAATGTAGTTCCATTCACTGATGAAACACTGGAAACAAACATTATTTCTTCCTTACCCTATGGAGCTGCTAGATTTCACGGAATGGTGGTGTGAAAATTACTAGACATAGTGTTGCACTTTATATAAAGACCTTGAATGCATTGTTCATCACTGCTTTTTATTGTGCTGAATAGCCAAATTATATCCATTTCTTTTTACATGGTAAAGATGGAGTAAAAATGGGGATGAAATTATCCCTGCAATGCATGTAAAGTTTATCAAACTATCTGGAGAGCTTTCAGGGTAAAAGCTTGGGGAGGAGAGTATCTGGGAGGATTCAGGTTCAGGTTTCTTCACATCTATTTTTCTTTTTAATAATGTTTTTAAAAATGAACCCTTCAAAAAATCTTCTGTTAACTTTTTTTGTCATTTTATTTTGTTTTCTTTTATCATTTCAGGAGAGTAGAAACAGCAGTAGATCATCTAGTCCTAGTGTGAGAATGATCACTACCTCGGGACCAACCTCTGAAAAGCCAACTCGTAATCCATGGACACCTGATGATGCAGGTAATCATTTGTTCATTAGTTAACTTTTTGCCTGTAAAAATAAAAAAATACTTACTTGATTATGGTGTGGGGTGTGTGCCTAAACACTAACAAAATTAAGCCAAAAAAGTCACAGTCCATTTTAGTTCTGCTTAAATTAAATCGTACATTACTGCTTTGTTTTACACACTGGCTTTGAGAACTTTTTGATACAGATTATATTAAGTTACATAAACTTGTAAGCATTTTGCATGTAAGAAAGTACTGTACGTATGCAGTGATAGTAGTATTTAATGCAGATCTTTTAGCACCGGATTTTAACTAGTGTGGTTTTGGGGAATTAGGGGAATAGACATCTTAGACCATTTTAGTCTTGTGCATTTGTATTGTGAATGCACAGTTAAAGCTTTCATTGCTCTGACTTCTGGAATGAAATGCTATGTAGGTGAGTATCAGCTGGAATACGTTAATTCTCTTTTTTATTTGTGTTGTAATTTACTTATGCTGAAAGTACATTTTACTGTTTTTAAATGAACTAATGTGTGTCTGCAGAAGTGTTGTAAACACTTGTACTGTAGCATCAGTGTTCTTTTGTTATGAAGTAGGGTTAAGAGTAAATGTAATTTTATAGTAGAATTCAATTTTAAAAGTCATAATGCAGTCCGTTATGAAAAGGACCAGTACTGGACTGCATGAAAACAACAGATCCCCACAAATTCCTTTTTAGAATATAAACAAGAATTACAGTTTTTGTTACCAAAATGTACATGTTGAATCTTAAACGTGGTCTCAAGCTGGTACCTCATAGTGCCTCAAATTCCGAAATACTTTTCTTGTGATCTGTTTCATCTTTGGCTGATCAGAAACTTTCATTCTTTTCTCATAACCAACTGCAAAATGGAAACTCACATGTGGACTGACTCTTGCACAAGCATAGATATGTATATACACACATGAATCTGTGTGTGTCTGTATGTATATATATATATATGCACACTTGTATTTTACCAAATATAAGGTGATTCTCTACGTAAGATGTGTACTTTTCTTTCCCCCCCTCCCCTCCCCCTGTTTTAGTGGGAGGAGGGCAACATAGTCTTGTATTTTGCTTCTGTGCTTTCTTCTTTCTGTCCGTTGTCACTTTGCCCGATGACACTCTACGCCTCCTCTCTGATAACTTCCCAAAGCCCTCGCCCGCTGCCACAGCCCACCCTGTGCCCTCTTTTGTGTAGCATGGGTCCTGAGCTGCTTTAGATAGTGAGCACTTACGGGAATTTCTGCCTCACACGGAAGCAAGCTCTTACCCAATCAATAGTTCCTTGGAAACTGAAAGTTGCTGATCCTATGCCAGTGCAAAGGCACTTTGTCCCAAATCTTTGGCCTTAAATGCAGCACAGCACTAGAGCGGTCACATCCATTTTCTGGCCCACAGAAATCCCTCACCTTATACTCAGGTAAATACAGAATGTACCACATGTGTATTTTTTTCTTGTTAGGTTTATGCAGTCCATGAACAAAGAATTGTTTGAATTTCTAAAGAGAAATAATTTTGGTTTTCTTTAAAAACATACCCTCTTTTAAACTAATGAGGCAAAATGATAAAATGAGGATGCAGCCTAATCTGGTCAATCACAGGAGAAGTTACAGTTCTTTGACACAGTGCTGAAATGCTCAGGAATGTAATTTGAAGTATTTTGCATGTACTGATGTATTTGAAACACTGCAATAATTCCTTTGCTGTAGCAGTATTCCATATATGGCAATAGTCTAATGTAGGGAAGGACTTTTTATATTGTTCTCATTTAAGATACTGTGGTGATTAAGTCTCTGGTTTTAGGGTTGTTTTCTTTTTTTTTTTTTTTTTTTTTTTTTTTTTTTTACCATCTCCCTTTTTTTTAATTTTTTTTTTACCACCTTCCAGTTTCCTTACAAGCATACACTTAACCACTTTTTCTCCATTCCCACCCTCTTATTTCTGTTTCCTTTTGAAGCTGCTCTTGGAGATAGCATAGTCTTTGAGGGCAACACCTTAGTTTCTCTACCACGACTACTCTGTGGCAGGTGCTTTTGGGGTATGGGTAAGCAGCCCCTTTTTTTTCCCACCTACCCTCCTCATATTCCTCTAGTAGCAATAATGCAGCTATAAAACCAGTAGTTTCTCCGTGTGTCTTTACTCCTATGTCTCTTAAAGCTTAACAGTAACCTTGTGATCCCCAGATTGTGGGCTACCAAAAGCTAGGATCTATAAGAAGTCAAAAACATGTTAAATCTGGAATGAAAGCACTAGAGAAATCCAGAGAAACTTCAGTGTAAGAAGAGAGCAGCCAGGCCCAGGAGGTAGATTGGTTATTAGGTTCCTTGCTACCCACAAAAGTATCTCTACAGAGCAGAGAAGATGCCCTAGAGCATGTTGTGAGAAGGATACTTACAGACCTCACTGGGAGCAGGTTTCAAAACTGAGCAGGAGGTTGTGCTTATTTTATTTTGGCAGAGCTGGTTTGCACAGCTTCTAATTTTAAAATCATTAGATGCATGGGCTGGCTGGCTGATCCTTCATAAACAAGAATGAAATGGCAATTTTTTTATAAATGGAGAATGTGATTGCAAATGGTACAAAAACAGTATTTTTAAAATCTGTATGCTGTTACGTGGCTTCCAGAAGTGTAGGATGATAACCTTAATCTTTATTTCTTCTTGGTGTGATAGATCATACTTCTGAAGTTTCTAACTTTATCAGTAAAACAAAATGATTCATCTGCCTTGGGATTGGAACGCTGCTATTTCCATTTGCCTTTGCACATTGAGATTGTGTCTTGTGAAATGATTTAGAATTCTTGTTTTTGACTTGTAAGAATAGAATTAACTCTGAAAATACATTAGAATTTTCTTGGTATTGTTACAGAGACCAATGGGTCAGATAACTCCATCCCAATGGCATATCTTACATTAGATCATCAGTTACAGGTAATAAACATATGCTTTATTAGGTTCTTTATCTTGCATTTCATTCTAATGTGTGAATTTTGGGCTGCAAAATAATCGGGCCACATATTTACCTGTGTTTATATTCTGTCTAACTTTTGACCAAGGCTAAAAAAATATATTATGTAATCTGAGATTGGTTGACTCAGATTTGATCAAGCTATTAAAAACAAGCCCTGGGAAACATGATCCCTAAAACCAAATGAGTTTGACTGTCAAAATAAGATGTTATTTGCTTGAGTGTTACTGAATTAAGTTATTGTATTCACTTTATTTGTGTGGGGGATTAAACACTACTTTGATTTTTGTGAGAGAGAGAGTATCAGATTAATAACTGCAGATTTGAGGTTTGAGTCAACTTTGACATCAGTGCAGTAACATTTTCCAGGGCATGGTTTAACACTTATTTTTAAAAGCTTACTGGTTTTTAAAAGACGTTATAAATACACTGCAGAGACATTCTAACACACTATATACTAAGATATCAGTTCATTAGTTTTTAACATGTCTGATTTATTTTCAGCCTCTAGCACCATGCCCAAACTCCAAAGAATCTATGGCTGTGTTTGAACAGCACTGCAAAATGGCACAAGAATATATGAAAGTTCAGACAGAAATTGCATTGCTCTTGCAGAGGAAGTAAGTGAAATGTGTTCAGCCTTTTCTGTTCTTCTGTATGTTTCTTTTACACAAAGTCTGTCATCTGTGACTATTATTTCTGGCTTTATGATGTAACATTTCATAGCACATAATTGTTTTCCAGCCTTAATCTCAGAAATACTGAGCTGCTCAGTACAGGTGAGATATTTAGAGCAGGGAATTGAACGTGCTAATCAGAATCAAGACTCTTCTTCTGGACCAGTCCTATTGTAAAGTGTGTGGCACGTGTGTGTATGTAACGTACTAGTAATGTTTGTTTGTTTGTATCATCTCAAATGAAAGACCTGGACTGTTGAGAAACCTTGGAATTTTATTTCCAACGCTGTCCAGTGAAAGATTTTCAGTTGTAATTTGTAGATAATCACTTGGATAATGGATTATAGTATTTTGAGTAATATGTCAATGTTACTCATTTTGCAGTTAGTTTTTATCTTGTATCTGACTTTTGTCAGTCATCACATTTACAACAGTATTATCAACACACATCTTGTGTTTTTTCTACCAGGGATTTAGGACCTTATACTTAAAAGCCATGCACTAGAAATAAACTCTTTCCTCTTACATTGTGTAGACATATAAGTGAAGCAACTGCATGTATTGTTGGATTAGGGCCAAAGTTACTGTTCATTCAGGACTTCAGTTTGCAATACGTTCTGTTGCATTCTGCTTCTCATAACTTCTGTTCCCTGACACTGGGGAGCGGTTCTGAGAGGTCGCACATGCTCCCATGCTAGACTGAGTAACCAGCTTGTTACCCACCAGTGTCTGAGCCCCTGCAGAGGCAAGCAGTTCATGAGGAGCTTGCCTTGGTGTTTGTGGAATAGCTAATGAGAAAAATGTGTGTATAAACCTCTTGTACATTAAAAAATAGCACACAGAATGGGGAAAAAAGCTACTGTAAGATCAACCTCCTGTCATCTATTCACTTTGGCTTAGCATCCTGAGAACAATTTTTTTTCATGTGCAACTAGAATTTTTAGACTTCATGAGGAGATACTGAAGCTAGCGTGAAGATTTTAATCTTGGTTTTATTGCTGTTGTCCCTAAGGGTCAATAAATCACATAAAAATGTGTTTCTGTTTCAAAACTGTTAATTCTGTACCTTTATGTTCCTAGGAAGTCTGCATACACATTTCTCCCAAACTTTTTTCGTAGTCAGAACATAATTGCCCATAGGTATTAAAACAAAAAAAAGTATTGTGATTAATGAATTTAATGCTGGTTAAGGTAGTTATTAGTTCAGCCTTTATAGAATGATTAAGCTTTCTTTAACTGTAAGTACAAACCATATGGCAACAATTAACTAACGTGAACTTTCTCCTCTACTATTTTGTTGCTAAAATATTGCTGGCAGCTTGCCTTCTTGTCACCTCATAAACAAATAGTAAAACCAGCCTCTACATCAGTTTTGCAGGATAATTCATAGCAAGTTTATCAATGTGTTTGTTCCTCTAAAACTGCTGCTAAAAAACATATTGAACACTTATGGCATAAATTAAGTGAAATGACAGTTACAAGAATAATTTGCTTGATTATGCTTTTTTGCTGCTTTAAGAAGTTCAAGTCCAAATAGAAAACAGCACTTCACTAAAAAGTTACTAAAATTATTGCAATTTTGTCTTTGAAGTTGCTTCTTGAGTTTTTAAATGTACATATAGTTAAGCAAAATTAGAGTTGAATATATTTATGAAATTCTGTGTGGATCCTTAGTTTTTTTGCGTGACCTGTAGAGCTATGGCTGAAAGACATTATATAAAGGACAATTTTAGACATTGAGGCTATGGCTTGCAGCTATTTTAAAGTTTAAATGTGGATTTGATTTGGAAGAGAATTTTTTCCCAGACTGCAGTAAAGAATAAGATTTTTTTTTTTTGCCAACTTTTTTTTTTTTGTACAAAATATCACCAGCCATGAGTTCAGACTGATCATACGTTTCACATCAGTATTTGATTAAGTTATCTACACACAAATAGAAGTAGATTATAAATGACAGTTACTTTTTTTTTTTTATTATTTTAGACAAGAACTAATAGCAGAACTGGACCAGGATGAAAAAGACCAGCAAAACACATCCCGTCTGGTACAAGAACATAAAAAGCTGTTAGATGAAAACAACAGTCTCTCAACTTACTATCAGCAATGCAAAAAACAATTAGAGGTCATCAGAAATCAGCAACAGAAACGGCCAGGCACATCATGATTTCCTGGGACCTTTCAAATGAAAAATATGCACAGAAAAGACTGATATTTTTTTTTATTGTTGTTATTATTATCCCTTATTATGACAACTCATGAGTGTTAGCTTCTTGGTGTGATCTGTATTTGTCTGCTACACTTAACATCATTTAATTTTCTTTTTCCTATGGTGGACATCCAGTTCAACAGGTTAATCAAATAAGGTGAGAAAACAGTGACTTGAATTAACCAACAGCCCTCAATTTAAAGCAAGAACAGTGGCTGTATGCATGATCCTTGTGTGAAGGCTAGAATAACAAGTGTTAAAGTGGCTGCTAAATTGTAAGATCCTGTTTTTAGTTTTCGGTGTTACCTCGATAAGAGCAAAACAAAAACTTTCCTGTTTAAGAATGGTTTTGTTCCAGTGTCTCATCTCAAACTATTAATATGATGATTATTTTCAGGACTTAAATAGGCACCAAGCTGCAGAGGTGATGTTGGCTGACCAGAGCAATTCATGATGCATTAGTGATGCCTTTTACCTGTAGACATAGTGTATTTTTTCCACATGCAAAATGGTAGGCAAACTGATGCCAGCATCCTTGGTTCAGTGCTTGATAGCCCTGCATTTTGACTAATATATTTCTTGTAATCTTGCATTCATAAAATATTTGAAGTAAAAGGCTGTATTTTCTTTACTTTCTTGGGGGGAATGACATGCAGTTTCATTCAGTTATTGGGCAAAAGTTATGAAGGTGATTTGCTGGGCAAAGCTGGTCCCTTGTATAAAAAAAGAGAGAGAGAGAGAGAATCAAAAATGTGTGAAAGTGTGTTTTAAACCTTTAAAGCTTTTGTCACTGTAGCGTCTTTGGAAGGAAATGCAGAAAGCGAATTAATACAAAACTTGAAATACTTGCTCCCTTTATACCACTTCTTGGAATTTTTTTTTTTTTTCTTCTTACAACTTACTTGCTGAAAAGCATTTACCATAAATGTAAGTAAGTTTGTTTTAGGGAGAGAAGGGCTTGGGGAAATGAATTTATTTTAAATAGCAAATTACGGAATGGAGTTGAGTATGCAAATAGCAGAAGCTATTAAGAAAATGAGGGAAATGGCTTAGATCTCCATCAGGAATCTCAGTTATTCCATTCATTTGAACATAGTTCAAAGGAAGTCCATCACAGAATGCCTGCTGCCTTTGTGACTGAAGAATTGCATTTAATGAACTCAAGCAGAATATGTAATGATCAGTGCCATTATTTACCATTATTACATAGGAGAAAAAAAAAACCTACTTGTTTACGTTGCAGATTGATTATTTGGATTATGCATTAACTTCTAACGGGTACAAAAATGAGGCACTTCTAAATATAATGAGAAATTATTCCTTACATAAGCTCTTGGTGTACTCAGTTGTGGGCAGGGTTTTAATAACACTGCTTTGCAAAAGGAAAATAGAAAATTAAAGTTTAGCTGCTGAGCCCTCAAAATATAAGAGGAGTAATCTGAAATTTGACTTACACTTCTTTCAAATGAATAATTATTCACAAAAGCCCAGGAGCAGAACTCGGAAAAACATTAAGGGTAAAAATCTCACAGTATTTTGTCTTCCCCTTCCTGCCCACCTGATAAAAAACTTTAATACTATTGTGCTTATCCGTGAACATCAAAGATGACAAACAGTTTACTGAACAGTGTCATCCTGTCTTGAAAATAAATCTATTGTTGGCAAACCTTTGGGAGTTAGAAAACCCTTCCCTCATTTTATTTAAATAAAGGAAGGGTTATCATTCCCAAAACCTTAGTAGATAATTTGATTAGTTAGCTGAAACTGATATTGGGATCAACTGAAGGGCACACATATTTATAGCAAAATGTAATTGGCAGAGAAAATAACTGTAGTATTAGGAATAGCACAAGTTATCCAAAGCATTGCTGTTCACATACATCTGTCCATCTACCAAAATGGACACAGTCGGTGATCAGCAGCTTACTTAACGTATGCTGAAGCATGAAGTAGAGCAGCGTAAATACCAATGCTCAACTTCAGATGTATGGTTGATAATTACATACACAAAATCATTTCCCGGGACAGTTTTTACAGTTTGCCTTGTCGTAAAACAGATAAGCTTAAGGTAAATCAGTATGGTATATGAACAGTAACTTTATGGCAAAGTTTGAATAATGAAAGTAAATTCAATGCTAACTTAATGGTACATAATACAAAAGTCTGTTCTAACAGTTGCTTATGATTTTTCAGGGTTTACATTAAAAAGGGTCTCCGATTGTAAAATAAGTACTGTGCTACCGTGCACTGTTGAACTCTGCTCCATTCAATAGTTAGGTTATATTACTCTTGTAATTTTCAAATGGAATTAGGAGTTTGACCTTTTGCCTTCAAATTGTCACTTTCTTAATTGCACCAAAAATTTTAAAAGTATTTGCCCAGACTTCTCAGTGAAGTGTTCTGTGTGGCAAAATCTGTGTATCATTAAAAAAAAAAAAAAAAAACTATAAGGGTAGAATATTGTGGTTTGGGCTAAGGAGAGTTTAACAGCTTAACTTTCAGTGACCTTTATTATTTTCATAAGGCTCTTGTTTTAAAGTTGTTTACAAATGTACTTTTATTTTTCTGTTAAACTATCTGGAGTGTTCAGGAATTTTTTCATGTACTCTCTTGTCCAGTTAAAGCTGTTCCTCTAGTAACGGAGGCGAAACATCTAGTTTTGTCTGGGCACTGCCTTCTCAGAAAAGGTAACAGGCTCTGCTTTTTGTTACAGTATGTGTTCTGTAAGATATTGTGTAATTGAAAGTATGCTTCTGTACACTGCGCAGTTCTGCCAAAAATGCTTTTTTTAGGCTTTTGGGGTTTTTTTTCTGATGAGAAGTTGAAGATTGTAATTCAAAACTTGTACATAAAATGGTGAATGATTTCATATGATTCAGGAATGAGCAGTGTGGCTTTCTGCTACAGCGTTTTATTGCGTTGTCAGGAATCTAATTAATAAAAGCTGAGAGACTTCCACAAACACGTAGTAATGCCCCAACACTTGCCAGGGCATCCTTGATCTCCAGTGGAATCCCACACGGGGTGGGGGATAATCATCGTGCAGTTGTTCCCACCGCCAAAAGAAAATTCTTCTGCTGTTAGCTCTTCCCTTCCTGTGTGCAGAAGTAGGGTGTAGAATGAACAGTCGTACTCATAACTGAGTATCAGGATATTTTAAGAATACCACATCTTCCATACGGATGTTCTGCAAAAAGATAAGCGCTCGTCTTTCGTTGTTCAGTTTGGACAAATTCCATTCCCTGGAACTTCTCTATTTCGTTCATAATGGATTTTACTGCGTGAGAGTTTCCGTTGCCGTGCCACAGAGACAGCTCCGTAACTGTCATCTTGCCCGTGAAGAACACAAAATCGTGCTTCAGATCTGTTCTGAGCTGCTTTGAACAACTCCGCCGTTTTCAGGTGCCCTGCTCAAACCTGCAGGAGTGCTTGCAAGGATAAGGGGGGAAAAAAAAAAAAAAGCGTGGCCCAATCATCTCCTCAAAATACAGATTTCCCTGCGGTGAGCTGGTTGAAGAGGAGGATCTTACGGAAGTAAGCCTGTGTGCGAGTATACGCGCACGTATGCAAGCTGTCACGTACTTACGTGTATAGGCGTAGAGAGCTGCGTATGTCAAGTCAGAATTGATAGAGGTCTTTATCTCCAAAATTTGAGCTCTCTGTAGTTAGCTTTTATTTACTTTAATAATGTCACTAGATGAGCGGTGCTCTAAGCCTGCGAGGATCAAATGGTAGAGAGACAGGTGAATACAGGTGTGTGTATGTGAGAGCGCATCAGTTACTTTCTGTGCCTGTGTAACCCTCTTCTGCTTCTTGCAGGGACAGTTCAGCTCTCCCACCATGCGTGGACAGATGTGCTACAAATGTTTTGACTTTGAACCTGCATCCTGGCTCTGGTCGTGGAGGGGGTGCTAGTGAAAGAGCAAAACTGAATTCAGACCAAATGCTTTAAATTTTTAATTATTAATAAAATACTGTCTTAAAATGCTTAAAGAGCACTGCTAATCCTAGGGCTTTAAGCATTAATGAAAAAAAGGGTTTTCTTCATAGCTGTGCGCTTTACACTAAGTAGCTAAAAATTTGAGATACTCCAAAAGATAAAATAGGCTTGTGTTCACATAATTATGCATGCTTTGTCGCTCTTCCCCTTCGAATTTGGATAAAGGCAGCCCAGCTACTCTTTACGCTTGGGAACTGTTGCCTTTCACGGATGGAAATGGAGGAGCAGGTCGTTGCATTGTAAGAAGCTAAAAGCATATCCAGCCTTGTGAAGCAAAAGGCACTGGGAGAGGCAGACCTGGAAGCGGGTGGAGCGGAGCCCCTGCCTCCTTGGCGTGAGACCACAGCTCTCTGCAGCTGCGAGTTTTGGCTTCCCTTGAACCTCGTCCTGCCCTTAAGCGGTGGGTGCTCCCCCTATAAATACAAATCCACTGAGACTGGCCTGCAGACTGGTGGAAATGCAATGGTCTTCCCTTTTCCCAGCAACGCTTTTTCGCCTCCCGCTGGTGTTGAACTGGAGAGGCTGTGGAGTAGCTGCGCGTAGGCTGCTCTCCTGTGGTATTTAGGCAGAGGACTGAGGAGTGACTTGCATTTGTATAACCTGTGGGCTCAGCACATGGGATGGGACACGATTTTAGCTTATAGCAGAAAATTAGGAAAAAATCTGTAGTTGTAGGAGACTTGAGGATCGTATGATGAGGTGGATATGCCTAAGAGCTCTGTCTGGGTCTGTTCCTCTCCTTCTTCATGAGGAGCAGCGAGGTGGACTTTGCCTGCTGGGCTGCCTTTGAGCAACACGGAAAGCCACCATGACTGTTCTGGTAGCTCCTGTGGTGTGAAAAGAGGGGTGGCCAAAAAGCTGCTTAAGAAAAGGAGGAGAGCTGGTTGCACTGAGCCTTTTATGGAGCATTGCTGGTGTCAATTCAATATACGTTTAAGACTACTCAGAATCCCTTCTAAAAAGAGGTAAAGTTACAAAGATTAGGCTGAGAGAGGGAATAAATTGTCCTGTCACCCGAGGATGTCCTTATTTGCCAATCCACCACTGCAGAAGTGTTCCTGTGAACGTCTTTGTTCTCCAAGGCTCTGGAAAAGCCTGCCCGTGCCCATCACCAGAGGACTCCTCGAACAGCTGTGTCGAAAAAGTTAAACCTGGTATGTGCAAATCAGACTCTTCTTAAAAGTTTCTTACATCATCAGTAGCAACGCGGCTGGAGCATAGCTGGGAACGGTTGGTGAGGTAGGAGGTGAAGCTAAATTAGCTCCTCCTCTGAGGGCTGCCTGGGGTCTGCAGGGCTGCCGGGCACAAACTGCTTCTGTCAGTAAAGTGCTCGGGTAGGACCCGAGAGGCAGAGGCGGCGCAAGGAGCCATTTTGGTCGGTGCAGCTGTGCTTCACGTCAGAGCACAGTGCCAGGGCTGAATGTTAGCAGGCCTGCTGGTGAAAGCCGTGCTGCTGGTTGTCATTAGAGGTCTTTAGCCACCGCTCCAGGTGTCCTTGAGTGCTGGCAGACCCCAAAGCTGTAGCAAACTGTGATGTTTAGGGTGGAACCTTTATGCTCATCCAAAACACTAGGTGCTAACAGATGGCTGAGGAGGGATTTATTTGTTTTGGGAAAAAAAAACCACGAGGGTGAGGGTCATTGAGCACACCGCATCCCACATCTCTGGGTCAGGGAAACACACCCGTAGCCTTGGCACAAGCCCTCCTCTGAGTGCACTGCCAAAGGAACCACATAGTGAAACTGGTGTGGTGGAAGCTTTCATGGTTGCTTACCTGAGTGCTCTGACTTCTCAGACCTGAAAGGAAAAAGGAGTAAAAAGCCTTACCCACACAACTGGGGGTGTGAATGTGGCTGGCTTATTGTTTATTTTGCATATTATGGCATACCCCCCAAAAGAGTGCTGTAGTTCAAACTGAGTTTTCAATCTCAGCTGCTTTGATTCTGTGGTTTTAGGACCACGTAACCTGCACCTCTTGGGCAAACCTCAGCCTTCACTGGCTTTGAGCAGGTACAGCTGAAAGGGCTATTCCTTTCCAAGGGTAGAAGGAGCCGGTGTACTCATGTGAGAGCTACCAGCAGCAGTGACTTCTCCAAGTCAGGGACTTGAGCAAGGTGGAGGTGTAGATGAGTTTGCCCCTCCATAAAGCATAACTTTTTATCAAACTACTTCTGGAGCAGGACCTCGGACTAAGAACTTGATCTCCGGTTAGTATAATCCTGTTGTGATGAATCATTAAAAGTGCAGACAGGGATGAACATTAAGAATCTAACTTGGTTTTAATTGTCTGAGAGCTCAGATTTGGGGGATTTTTTTCCTTCCCTGGTGCCCAGAAGAGGAGCTAGCTAATTCAACTGATTGCACACAGCTTTTCTGTATTCTATTCAGCTCCTACAAATTTAGTCTCTGCCAATGAGGCTCATGTACAGAGATTAGACAGTTGCTAAAGCAAGTCATAAAATCTAATTATAAAGAAGATGGCTCTAGAGGAGTTTAGCGTTTTCTTGATTTATTTGGGAGCAGATTTTGTAACAGTGAAGTGAGTCATTTTCAGAGTGTCTTTAGTAGGGAGAACATCGGTCTAATGGCAGGTGTTGATGTTACAAGTTTTTAAGCAGCACTGTGTGTTCGTTTGCCTGAGTGGTTACTTCTAGCCTGGGTATTGAAGCTGCTGGGGGAAAGCAGAGCTTGGGGTTCACAGAAGGTGAATCTGTAAAGTCCCTTTCCAAAATCAAAAATGCTGAAATCTCAAAAGTTTGCGAGAAAAATGAAGGAGAATGCCAGTGAGGAAAATGAATTTGCAGTCAACTTGGCATGTTAATCCAGACATCTAAAACTGGCTGGGCAGGGAAGCAAATGGTATATTACTCACACCTGCAGGAGGGAGATGGTGTTCCCAAAAATTTACTTTTTCCAACTCTGTCAGTTGGTCTGAGAGGTTGTTACTCTTCCAGCAAAACCATGCCTGGCTGAGACCCTTTCGCTGTCACAACTACAGACAGTATCACACTCTTTGCTCTTTAACAAGCATCAGGTTCCCAAAACAGTACAGTCCTTGATCGGTAACAGCATGTGCAGGTGTAGGAGGAGGGTATGTTCTTCCACGTTTCCCAGGAAAGTGTCACTAATATCACAGCAGCAGCTGCAATGGTGAAGTTTCTTATGAATGGTGTATAGCGCTAAGCAACTTGCTGCTTAAGGTTTCTTCGTTTGATTTGGCTTCTTGCACCAGAGTACAGCATTTCTCATAATTACTTATTCCCCTCCAAAGAAAACATAGTATCATCAATTCAAAGGTAACCTATAAATTAATATTTAAGAAGTCTGAGGTTTAGATCACTTCTCAAAACAAAAGAGCTGTCCATGCTGGCAGTGTAATATAAGATTATCTGTAGTAGCCCTCTGTCAGCCAGTGCTGCCAGGTCCCAAGAGCCTTTTTTGCTTGCAGGATGAGCGAGCTGAATATTTTTAAAAGTGCTTAAAAGAAGTTTAAAAGTGCTGACTGATTATGTTCTGCTTCAGTGTCCCTCCTGCTGCGTAATGGACAAGTGTGCGGTAGCTCTGAAATACGCCTTGAAAACAGAAGCGTCCAGGCGAGGCATTTATTCATCTGTATTCAAGCCACCACAGCAGCACTCTACATTGTGAAGATTTTTGCAAGATCATCACAACAGATTTCTCAAATGTCAGTGCTATCAACTCCATCATCTGCCCTGCAGTCCAGCCTGAGCATGTCAAGAGAAGAAAAGTGGCTGCCTGCACAAGCCAGTCAAAAATTTAATGCAACATCAATGTTATTGCAGTCAGTTGCATAAAAATATTGCTGTACAGTATGGCAATGAATCGCAGGCTATGCTGTTCTTTTACTAACTTGGCTTAAATACAAATCCGTTAAGAGTCAGATGATGAACACTAAGCACTTTGAGCTCTCCTGAGCCTTTATGATCCAGTGTCTGGTATTTATTTGGACTAATGTTCCCCACAGTATCTGCTCAGACCTAATCGTTGCTGTGTGAGTGATGATAATGCATTAATACCAGCTCCCCTTTCTTTCAGGCACAGCAGAGTTAAAAAATATTCAACATGATTATAAGTAAGCCGTGACTCTGGGGATCTTTTTTGTTTTGTTCTGAAGAGACAAGGAAAAGAAAACTACAGGGTTTTCTTTATTTGCAAGAGCTGAATGTGCTTGTCAGGGTTGGAAAGCCTACTCCAGTGTAAATAGGACAGCAGTGAATGGAAGAAGTTCCTGCTGCTGTGAGCTTGAAGACACGGCCTTCTCTGTAACGAGGATCAGCATTGTAGAGGGATGATACTGTCATTACTCAGTGTATAGCTATTCCCATACTCACCATTTTCTCAGACCTCAGCCTCAGAGCAGGTAACTGGAGGGGTGGTAGAAGTATTCACAAAGACGCTTTCTCCCACTTGGTTTACAGGCAAGGGAGAGATGTGTTCCTCCACAGTAATTCAAGCTGTGAGCTTGAATTTAGGCTCCTGAAGTGGATGATGCAGAACATACATCTCTGCCTTGCGAGTCAGTGTCCCCGTAGACTACACAGGTGGATCTGGGAGAGATTACTCTCAGATGCCTGAAGTTTAGCATTTGCAACACCCCAAAAGCTCCCCATTTGTCAGCATCTGCCAATGAGGAAAACCCGAGAAGACACCTACACCCATTTTGACCCATCTGTTGTGTTTGTGCTGCTGAACATGATCTCAACCTTAAAATCATTTAATAGCCAAATAAGTAATTGAACTGTAGTTTTCACAGTAAGAATGCGTAGCATAACTTGCCCTGTAATTTGGACCAAGGCTAATGTTTGACATACAAGATTTGTCTAATTATCCCCAGAACTAGTAGTATCAAGAGCAGCACAGGCCATGTGTACCCTTGGTGTGTCTGCAGGCAGGCTGCAGGAGGACCTGTGATACAAGGAGAAGTCTTGTACCCACCACAACTCTTCACCTCAAAGAGCAGCAGGGGTGTTAAGTTGTTGCAGTGGTTTTGCAAGGTGAATGCCTTGCGTTAGCCTATAATCTAGGCTAACGTCACCGAGTCTCTCTGTGTTTGCCACCCGGCAGACAAATTAATGGCGTGAGTCATTGTCAACTCCTACTAAATAAACCAGTGACCTGGAGATGAAAGGCTCTGTATCCAAATTGTTTTCATTAATTGCACTGTGGGGCAAGGATACATTTAATTTCAAGGACAGGAATATTAACCTCAATTCCTTTCCTTAATTGAGCGTGGAGAAACAAGAGGCATAAGCAAGGGAAGCAGAGAACAAGGACATGGGTCATTAGCACCGTCATCTGGTCTCACAGGCAGCAGCATCTTGTGAAAAACGTCATTGCAGCAACCAGGATGCAAAAGCTTATTTGGCAATGCGCAGAGCATAGGTGATAAGAAAGTCTACAGCAGTGATTGGATTTTCACCAGTATTTAGATGCACAAGTCTCAGCACAGGCTTATAATGATAAACCAATAACTGGAGCCCATCTTCTGACAATTCATAGGGCAAAAACACAGCAAAATGCTGCAGAGCAGTCTCCATGGGTGATGCTGGCCCCACAGGAAGCCTTTAAGGGAAAAAGACGTAGTCATCAGGCCTACTTTTATTACTGATATATAACACTCACAGAGTATTTCTCACCTGAAGACTTCAAATCACTTTCCAAAAAGCATGATTACAGGGAAATAGAGGCCCAAGGGAATGTAGCTGACCTTCCAGAATGTCCATACCTAATTTGGGAATAAAATTCAAGTTTCCTGCCTGTCCATCCAGTAATTTACGTAGTGGGCTCCAGTGATTCAGTCCCTGATTAAACGTCAGTTAAGCAGCACAATTCAGGATAGATTTCCTGGATCTAGCTTGGCTTGGCTAGAGTACATCCTTTTAGTCAGCAAGGATTGGGTACTTTTTTTTTTTTTTTTAAACTGCTGTTTGCAGCTAAGTTGATTAGACTGATAGAAATGGAAGTAAACCAATTACAAACTGTTGTTGCGAAAGTGGGATAGCAATGAATGAATGGGTACATCTTTTGGATACGCATAACAGGGTGATGAAATTACATCTTAATATGAGATAATATGTCTCCTACATAGAAAAGGCTTTAATCAAGGACCATGGGGTTTGGGTTTGCTACAAACTAGCTGACTCTGCTTAATCTTGTTCAGGGTCGTAACTATTTATAAAATAAAAAAATACAAGAGACAACTTCCTGGTAATGCTCTAAAGAGCTTTATAATTCAGGGAGACAGTAAAACATTCTAAACCAAACACATTGTTACTTTTTAACAATTCTGTAAAAGCATTTAAAAATTATGGTAGCATTTTCTGTTGAAATAAGAGGTTGACAGAGATCTATTTATGTTATGTACTTTAAGATCTTGCTTACAAGTGACCATGCTTAATTACATGAAAATGCTGTGCAGTTAGGAAAGCGAGTGCCTAAAGCTGTATCTCCACATGCAGTGCTCGTAAGAAGAAAGAATTTCTCACCAAGCTCAAATTCTTTCTTTTCTACTATTTAGAACACAGGAAATGCAAGATCATCTTCCTCGTACAAATCCAGGAGTGACTGCAAAGCTGTAAATACAAATGCATTACTTTCTTGTGACACCAGTCAAAGAGCAAACAAAAATTAAATACATGTTTCACTTACAGCTAGAGAAAACCTTTAAGGCTCTACAAAATAATAAATTTTGCTAGTCTCTTGATGTAGCTCAGTTACTCTTGGCTTCCTGAAGGCCCATCATTTTGAGACCGTGGCCTACTTGGCTTGAGAAACTGGGACAAACTCTCTTTAAAAAAACAAAAAAAAAAATGCCAGAGTTTCTTGCAACGATCCAGAAAATACAGCTGAATTCAGGAGGGTACAGCCAAAACCCAGCGTGCTACAGCATGAATTTTTTTTCTGTGTTTGCTTTCAGTGTACCGTTGCTGTGTTAGTGAAGATCTGATTTATCATCTCTTGCTGGGAGAGTTGCCTTTTTGAGTTTTGTAGAAATTTGTGTACGTGCTTAGCCTGGGGCGCTGTTACCCGCTCTAGGGACTCTCACCCAGCCCCGGCCAGGGAGCCAGCCAAGGCCAACGCCTGTCCAGTGGAGCATGCTCAAGATCTGTGCCACTAATACCTTAAATTATGATTGAAATGATCAGTTGATTTTTTGATCAATGGCTTCTTCATGCCTAGCTCAGGTTTCTTTTTTTCCGTATTCTTCATCACTGAAGTTCAGGCAAGTACAGAGGTCTTACGCAGTCATCCTCTACTTGTAATCTGTCATAAGACTGGACATGTGCACGGATGGGTTTTAAACTACCTAATTATTGATCTTATTTGCCAATATATAGAAATAAATACATGATAGACACAAATTAGCCTCTAAATTCAAGCAATGTGAAAAAGAAAAAAGAAAAAAGTGTTATTCCTCTCTCTAGTGTGCATACTAGTAGACAAAAATTGTATGTTTTCACTAGGTAAATGGTACTAAATGCATGTTGTTTTTCTGCAAAATTGCTCAGTGTCAGCTTTGCAGTAGTCGAGACACTGCATTTTCGCTGGATCTGCAAGAAATCACAGTAAATTTGAAGAAGTTAATTAAACAACACTGAGACTGCCAGCAGGGGCTAAATCACATCATGCTACAACCTGGGTTTCCTGGAGATGAGAAAGACTTCTGCTGAGGGAGGGCTGAGCAGCAGGAGAAAGCTTTTTTTTTGAGCTATATCACTCATGGAACCCCTCAAACCATGACGCTCTGCTCCATAACTGCGATGAGACCCTGAATAAAGACCTGGCCACAGAAAAATGGTGCCAAATAGCCCTCATAATCTCTTTTGAGCAAGGCATTTTTTCCCTTGCATTAACCTGTCAGAGCACTGAGGACTTCGTACTTACTAAGACTTTTTGTTTTGCAGTTTCCCAGAGAGCAGTGAATTTTGTACTACTGAAAGCTGCGATTATGCAAAACTATAGCTTCCCCCCCACCTTGCCCCTGGAGGAATATCACTGCTTTTGAAGAAGTGGCTCTGTTCTGCAGGGAGAACTCGGCCGGCCTGGTAACTTAAAAATTTGATTGCCAGAGAGCGAGTCTTCAATTGTGCGCACATTTCATTTCAACGCAGTGGCCTGGGAACATTCCTGAGCTAATTAAAATGCACTAAGTACTGAGCTGATGGTGCTGAAAGCTGCTTTGCAGCTTGGAAATGGGAATTGCAATGGTTTCCTCCTTCTGGTCTGGAATTGTTGGCAAGGAACATCACATGGAGCCTGTTCAATGCACAAAGCCACTCTAATGGGTGCAAAAATGGTTTTGTGTCAGAAATCAGACATTGTTAATAATTTAAGAGCAAAGAAAATGTGCACTTGGGTAGAGACTGTGGTTTGCAGCTACTACAAAGAGCTTACTTAAAACCCAGGTTGACCTTGATGACAGCTGGACGGGCTTGGACACAAGAAAGAAGTTGGATTATAGTAGCTAACAAGAAATAATCTTAGAAGTATCTGAAATTAGCCTTTATTTATTTTTAATAAACACCTTGGATGTTACTTTTGCTTTAGGATTTTCCATATGTGGAAAGAAAAAACCAAAACCAAAAACCACAAAACCAGCATGGTACCTCGGTGCCACAGATTAATTACTAGAGTAGCCTTTAAAATGACTTAAGCGGCCAAAGGATGCTTGCGGTATTTGCAGCTGCCACCAAAGAGCAGAAGGACAAGTGCAGGGGCTCTCCTGCTCTGGGTGGTGACTGCCGTGGGTAAGGCCTGGTGTAAACGTCATACCCATAGTGACCTTTTGTCTTTGACCCTGAAAGGATTCAAAAAGTGCTTGCTGGCGTCCAACTTCTTCTACAGCAGTGGGCAGTACTCTTTTCAAGGCAGAAGTGGTAGCATCTACACTACTCCTACCCTCCCACCTGGCATAAAAGATGCAGACAAATCACTCAGAGATGAGGCATTTCTGCATTTAACTACGTGTTCCCTCCGACTGATATTTTTTGCAGCAGTGCAACCTTTCTAAAGTTACCGGTGATTTACCTGAGCATGACAGAAGGGAAAACAGGGTGCATTTTCGCATTTCCTTCTGCCAAATGAGCACGTAGTCTCACAGTCACCTATGGAAACTGGAGGGGTGGGAAAGTGAATTTTCCTTTTCTCATTGCAATTTAAAGAAAGTATATGGAAACTATTTTGGTGGATCTGCAGTCTGTATCATATTTAAAATTAAAATTGTCCATTGAGTAGATTTCCACTTACTCTAGCAGAGCTCTGGTGATTTACATCAGTTAAGAATCAGCTCATCATTTCCTTTAAAGCTACTTATATCATTCTGTGGTTATGAGCACTCTACACAGCATTTAAGCTGCATTTTTAAAGAGAAGAAACCCTCAACAAGCTTTCTGATGCAAGTACAAGGTTGAAGTGATATTTCACGGTTAAAACATGGTTAATTTTCTCTTCCAGAGATTTCAGTGAGGTGCAGCGCTATTTTAGATATTAGAATCTGTTTAATAAAATGGAAGTGTTTCATCCTGTTGGTCTCTGTGTCAATACTTGTACTTTATATTGTTTTACAAAAAATCAGTATCATAAGCCATTTTATTTAAACTCAGCATGTTAAACATGGCTTTCCTAAAGCTCTGATGTACTATCAATTATTTAATAAGCATGAAGTTTACAACTTAGCTAAAGGTTATCATCTATAATAGATACATCTGCTTGTGTTTTCCCAAAAGCCATGCATTTTGACCTTTTTGCTATGCAAGAGCAAACTGTTTTTGTGTCTGTACAAACTGTGGTTTTCCTCTTTATTTTGCACTGCTCGCCTTACATGGTCTTGAATAAAAAAAAAGTTAAGTTGCAGCAGGTACACGCCAGAAAATAAATACAAACACTGCTGTACTCTCTCGAACACTGTCATTATAGTATGATGTAAGACTTTATATTAAGAACAGTTTTGGGTGCTGTCAGACTGGAACTCAGAAGATACTCCCGAGGACAACGCTCCTTTCAGGACCTGTTCAATTTTTCTTGCAAATGAGACCATTTCTAGTGAGATAACACTTTTTCAAAAGAGCCAGATGACTTGGGTATCTGAGCTGCATGCTCAGAAGGGTGTTTGGCACCTCAAAACCTAGGTTTCCACTGAAGTCAATGAGACTTAGTTTCATAAAAGCCCACCTTACTTTTGAAGATGGGTGCTAGTTGGCCAAATCATTTTGATCTGGCATCACAGTCCTGTAAAACATCTGCTCTTTTGGCATGTATCAGCAAGGCCAAGGACACCTTATTTTTACTCCTCCTGTAGTCACTGGCATCCCTGAAATTGAAGCTCTTGGACTGGGGGTGTCACAGACCACAGAACTTTGGTACCTAACCTTCCAGATACAAAAGCGGGCATTGCTGAAGAGTGGTCCAACAATCCCGCAGCCAGGCACTGGGGAATAGGACCAAGTCTCCATCAGTGGCTGAAGGCATCAGTCTTCCAAGTGCATACGTTTATTCATTTAAATGGGACATAGGCTCTTAAATCATTAGGCATATGTAAAATTTTTAGTCTGGTCCTACCAGAACTACAATTTCAAAGACACCCAGAGGAGTTTTGTGTTTGTAGTGAAACCCCAGAGCTGTTGCATTCTACTCTTTGGGGGTATTTTTGCCTCCCCTGTCTTTCATCAGATGAGGCGGAAGCTCTCCATTGGGAAGGAAATTTTCTGTACTGCTTCTCCGTGCTGTGGTACCTTGGAGTTAGGTTTTGGATGTGGTCGGCTGAGATGTTGTTTCTCTGGATTACTCCTAAAGGAAGATGTAGCTGAGGCTTTGTGGGAGAACTCTTTGTTCCTTCCATGAACCTGTACTGAAGCAGGTAAGTAACATTAAACAATCCATTATTTTAAAAGAAAGATTGTTTAAACCAGAATGCCTGGAAGCACCTTAACTCTAGACAACTGGAAATCATTTTCTAAAACCTCTAATTCAGTAAGAATCATTTAATACTTTGAAATGTAAGCCATTTTCAAGTCATTTTCTACAACAAATGGGACCAGCTCAATCTGTTCTTCACATTTTAGTAATTTAAAAGGACATAACTGAATTTTATTTTAATGGTAATTGCAAACTCATGCAGAAAATGTAAATGCACACTTCCCGATTAGCTTGCAGCATAAACCATGGCTTCTATTAATGTATTCCAATTTGTAATTCTTTGCACAGTATGCGATTTGAAAGCTGTGATTAAAATTAATTAGGTTAAGTAAAGTTTATCCCCCCTGAGCACTGCTATTTGAAGAAAGAAATAGTAAAACACTAGCTACATCTGGCACCGCAGGAGGCTAAAGCATCACAAGGAGTAGCAGCATTGCTTTTTCAGAGGAGTTGCATGCTGCTTTTTTGGCGTACCTTAGGCACCATGTAGTCTTTTCTACAAGATAATTGGGAGCTGTTAAGTTACTCTTTGCCTCTTGTAAATGCTTTGGAGCTACAACATCTGTATGAGCATCTGACGAATGAACCTTTGTAATACAGTGGATGATGTTAATTTGCACATGCCATCATCAGTACCTAGCTAGGTGTTATGCCGCTGCCCCACTGCCGTGGGAAATGAGTCTCCCAAGTTCAAGAGGCAACAGAAATAATGTCCCAAGGGAGCTCCTGGAGTTTCTGACCCTTCTTTTCCACTGCAGTAAAACCTGTGATACTTTTGCTCACTAGTTTATCTGGTTGGTTTTGGTTGGTTAGTTGGTTTTTGGCTGCTGAGTATTTTAAAGGATTTTTTTTTTTTTTTTCCAAAGAGACAATATTTGGATAAAAAAGAGTGTAAGCGTGGGGAACATTTAACTTGCTGGGATGGAAAGGTCTTTTTGAAAGAAAAGACAGTCATGCTCTGACCTCCCCTCTCTGGTCCAGAGACCAGGACACTAGCTGGGAACACCACGCAATTTGTCTGTGTGGCGTGTTTTAGATTCTCACTCCAGAGGTGACAGCCAATACTCTAAAATCTGGTCTTTTGCCATTCTCTGTTCCTTCAGAGCAACTAATTGACTAATTGAGCAATTCTTTATTAGGTGAAGCCTTTTGCAATCAGCATCTGTCACTGTCAAATTCTTATATTAGTTACTGGGTATTGAATATGCTTGATCCAATAACCAGGTTTGTGCTAGAAGCAGGAAGGTATTTTTGGAGACTGATGCCATTTGGTGACCCAAGACGAAGCCTTCATGCCTCTCTGATGAAGACAAGCTGTGCCCACCAGGGAAAGGTAAGGGCACTGTGCCACATAGCTCCTGAAAATGAAAAAAGTTCTTGCCCTGCCAGTGAGCGCTCCCTTTGCCTTGTCTTCCAGCTGGATCTCACCATAAGCTGTGCCCAGTGGAGCCCTCCCCGCTCCCGTGAGCCATGTTGCCATGCCCAAAGCCCCTCTGTGCTTGCATGATTACCAGGATGCACCTCAGAAATTCAGTCAGATGGGAGAGTGAGGAATGACAGGAGATGTAGGCCGGGCAGGGATAACAACGCATCCTTGTGGAGAGTGAAGCACAACGGGCTTAGCCCACAGCACTCACCAGACACCCCAGCAGATAGCAGAGGGGCACGTTGATATAGGGATGGCCCCCAAGTTAAGCCACTTCAAAACTGAATGAAACATTTAGAGTAGAGGAACCAAAAAATCTAAAACTGAGATCTAAAGCACACTCCAAGGTCAGCAGTGAAATCTGAAAAGAATTTTTCACACTATTATCTCTGATGCTGCCATGGCATCTTATTAGGAAAGAAACAGAAATTAACTTTGCTGTTGTTACCCTTGCTCTAGTCCTATATTAACAAGCACAGCACTACATGAGTTGCGGTGCCTGTCTCACCCAAACAGCTGCACTCTCTCACCTCATATTTCAGTGCCTGAAGTTGGGTGCTGCACAGAAAGCTCAATCCCAGTGGAAATGTGAGGCTGAGCTGCCGTGCATGGCAGAGGAAACCACCACAGGCTGGCATCCAAGGCTAAACTGCTTTTTTCTATTTCTTTGGTGTGAGACTTGAAAAAGAAGAAATGAGAAATCCCATTACAACGAAAACACTTTAGACTTCCTCCCTGACCATATTTTCTGAACAAGAATTTCTTTTTGCCTATGGTATTTCTGAAGTAGAAGGGAAGACCAGAAAATACAGAGTCATATGATCCTTCAGTGAAGCAGCTGCCTGAGCCAGCGAAAGTGCTGCCGTTGGGTGGTAAACAAAAGGGGCTGAAAAAGAGGACTCTGCAGTACTGTGCGAAGCCACAGGCTTCACAAGGCGATTCATGGTTTCTCAGGCTCAAGAGGAAGCTCTGCAATCCCCGGGTCTATCATCCTTTTAACTCAGGCCAGGGAGTTACACCCAGTAATTTCTGTTGCAGGCCTGTAATTTACCTGAGCTATGGCTGTGTGCTTTAGCAAAATAGCAGGGAGAACGGAGAGAGTATCATTAGACTTGACATTCAGTCCTTACTGAGAAAACAGCACAAGGCTACAGGGCCCAGCGGACGTGATGCCTCTGAGCTGGGTGCAACAGGAGGGCTGGAGAGGCAGCAGCAGAAGACTGTGGCTGGCCAGGGTCTGCTGTGCCCAGTTTGAAGGACACCCATCCCACCAGGCACTGAGGGTCTTGCTGCACCCTCCTGTCCTTGGAGCTGCTGTCACAGGACCAGAGCAGGTCTGAGTCTTAGATTCAGTCAACAGCAAGGAAGAAACCCTACATAATCCAGAAGCCACTTAACTTGCTAGGTTCAAAGTTCTCCTCATATTTTTAAATATCATGGTCAATCCCACTCCTTCCAGCTGTCCCTTTTCCTCCCTCACCTCTCTCCTCAGCACTGCACTGACACTGTGACTGCTCTTCTCTTCCTGCCATTCTGTGCTCCTCACCCCCTCTGCAGCATGCACAAGCCAAGCAGCATGGGTTTGCTTGTTTATTGAAGGCATCTGAGAGCAGAGGGAGGAAAAGACATGATAATTAAAGAAAAAGTAGACAAATAGGACGCACTGGCTGGCAGTACTGGAAGCACGTAGGTAATTGGGAGTGGGAGCAGCATGTGATGATACATAACGATGGGAAAAGGAGAAGCAGCACATTTACATGGGGCTTTGGCAGCTGTGAAACATTCATGGCAGGGCAAAAAGTGAAGGCCAGCATAAGACTTTGGCAAGACGGGTGTCCACTCCTGAGCATTCATTCACCCATTCATACCCCATTTTAGGGAGCATGAGAACGGCCAGTGTGAGCCATTACAAAGGTCTCCCAGCCCTTCCAGAGGGCTTAGAGAAACAGGGCATAGATGCTGAGATCTTTCTGCTGGCAAAGTGTCCTGGACTTGTGTGAGCAACTTGCATTTTCTTTGAGCAACATAAATCATCGTGTTTCATGAACCTTCATAGCTCCTGAAGTACAAAATGAAACCAACTGCAAAGCATCTTTAAAACTGATTATCTTCCTATACAACACTTACCCTAGAGGGCTCCCTTTTGCCATGTACCTAAGGAAGACAGCATGTTGTCAAGAATTAGGTAGAAAGGGCTTGTGAGAATAATTTTCCTATTCCTCCACAGTGCAATATTGTTTCAACAATTATATCTACTACAATTATACCTACTTCAAATAAGCTTCCTCTCCTTCCCTATAGAGGTGACAGCAATCTAGTGGACCACTCAGCAATCTGTCCTGGTTTCAGCTGTT
>VZTL01019225.1:0-10945 GCA_013400535.1 Scopus umbretta | reverse complement strand
AAAATAAGGTGGGTGGTTTCAAAAAAAAAAAAAAAAAAAAAAGAGTAAAAAGGTTTGTGGGTATTTCCAAAGGCCTCACAACTCAGTTTTTTTTTTTTAATAGAAACAACCTGGACATGCAGGTGAGTCTCAGACCAATGCAGTGGTCTTGACCTCAGTGGCCCTTCCTAACTCAATCTTTCCTACAGGTGGGACTTGGGATTGCCCAACAGCTTTGCACTAGCACCAGCATCTGTGCTGGTCGGACGATACAGTCCCGGTACAGAAGTTGCACCTGCCAAGCTCAACTGCTTCATACGACTCAAAAGCCACGGGTTAACAAACCCTGTCAGGAAGTTTCTAAAAGTTTTTTTTGATCTTGGAAAATTCCAATTTTCCATAAGTGGCCTCACAGATTAGCAGATATAAATGGTTTATTAGAGCCTTCTGGAATTGAGCTGCAATCATACCTGGTAAGGTTAATATATTTAATAATAAAGAGTAAGAGAATATCAATAAATAAATAACAATTTATTTATAAAGGATAAGGGAAATAATTCCTTGATTTCCATTATAGAGATTGTACTAAATAGTGGTAAATCTTTAAAAACAGCTATTTTGGACATTGAGAGGGATGCGAATTTTACTTACGGATTTAAAATCCTACCCAGAGATGTAAAAAAATGAAAAGAACACAAGTAGTCTGTTAAAAGTGATACATTAAGTTACAGTGTTACCTGCTTTTCAAGAAGTTTAACCACATTGTGATAATCCTGAGGACTCTGAGGTTTCTCTTCTGTAAATTCTTGGCTGTCTTTCAGCGTCCCTAAATTGGATTTTTGTTGCATATTGGACTTCTGTAATTCTAACAGTTGCTAAAAGGCGGGGGGAAAAAATGAAGACCTGAATATGTATAGATATTTTGCTTTATAAAAGTGTCATTTAATACAAAATTCCTTCAAACAAAACTACACCGAGATTCCATCAGACACTTCTCACATTTCTCATGAGTTCAGCTTTTATCAAATTTCATGTAATAATTAATGTATACAGCTGACATAAATATACCTTGCAAATTTACACAGGCACTAGCAGCTACAAAACATAAGCTGCTCTGGTAATGCCATGTGTAGTTGCTCTCTGATCCACCTATACTTTCACAATTCTCTTTCTAGTCAAAACTCTGGAAAGCATTTCTGGAGCATGTACTGAAAACACATGCAGTTCTACTGTCAGGACTATAATGCAAAGGTTAGTTCCTTCCATGCCAGTTGTAAGAATACTAATATAAGGATACCTAACAGACAGCAATAATAACAATATTTACTAGTCTGTAAACAGGGACTCAAAAGTTGAGGAGTAAGAAAAAACTGACATAGTTGCTGAAGGCATATTTCATTCTTCCAAAACAATACTATTAAAAAAAGAACTGAAATTATGTTAATAAAGTACCAGTATACAAAGATACAATTATGGCTATCATCCAGCTATTACTTCTAAAGTTTTGTAAGAAGACCTCTAAGATGACTACATCACACTTCAAATATGTGGCGTTCACTACCATCTACTGTAAGGGATTCATGCCTTAAAACGTCGGAGAATTTAAATCACTTACATTTTCTAATGTTGAATTTCTTGAAGATAACTCCTTAAGCTCTTTCATAAACATCTCTTTCACTTTTTCTATTTCATCAGCCAATTTCTCTTTTTCTTCCTCTTTCCATTTATGAAATGATTGTAGAATTTCTTCTTCTTTTGATTTTTGCTGTTCACATTCCTGAAATGATTTTAAAAACATTATTTGTTACTTTTTCCCACATGCTTGAAAAAATTCAAGCACCCAAACTATGTTTGGGAAACAGTCACTTTCAATGGACGACTTTGTGACACAAAAAACACAAAACCCCACCAGTTCCTGAAGAATTCCAGGGTAGCAAACTATACATTTGGCTAGCAAAACAAGCATGCTTCAAGAAGTTTTGGTAGTTCATTATTTTTCATTGAATAGCATATGAATGACCTTATGTGTGTAGGTGGAAAAGGATAACAACAGGGCAAGCAAACATGCGCTTTCTCCTCAGCAGTCTTCAACCTGCCAACTGTTTTCAGCTCAGAGGACTTCCTCAGCCTGACACGGTTTTGTAAAGCGAGTAACATTTGATGACACTTCTCCTCATATACTTTTGCAGTTGTGCTTTGCAGCTGCATCAGCTTTTAGCAACTGCGATATTTTTGGCCAATGAGCTCCACAGGCCTAGTACAAGATGCATGAAGAGCCAAGTACTTTTTTTTTGGTTGGAATCTGGCCCCTGCTAGATTCATTCGCTGGATGTTGGGTCTTGAACTTGAAAAGAGAGTGAATGATTGATACCTATTTACTCTACGTAATTCATGGCTTCTGTATTCATGACAGTCTGTATTTAGAATGGCTGAGCATGCCAAGAGTTGTCAGTCTGAAAAACAGACAACAGCTTGGTGGAGATGGATGGCAAGATGATGTCTGCAAAGACCTTTAAGATCATGGAGTCCAACCGCAAACCTAACACTGCCAAGTCCACCACTAAACCATGTTCCTAAGTGCCACATTTACATATCTTTTAAGTACCTCCAGGATATTTAATTCTACCATACCCCTTTTGAGATTAAGGGACTAGACCTACGCACAGTATTTGGGCAGTGGCTTGCATGGTGATTTTTCAGAATAATTTATAATATTTGATTTTCTTTGCTGGCTGCTACTAACCACCAGGCTGACATTTCCCTGGAACTATGTATCACAACCTGAAGATCTTGCCCTTCAGTAATAATACTCAGTTCAGAACCCATCATTTTACAGATTAAATTAGAATTATTTTTTCCCCATATACATTTACCCCACTTAATCTGTTAAATTATTTTGCCATTCCATTACCTAGTCACTCATTTTTGTACAGTCCTCACTTGTTCAAAGTCCTGCATTTCACTGCCCAGAATACACACACTTTTTAGGCAACCCCTACATCTTTCCATCACAGTGTTCACCCTGATTTGTTCTCTGACTAACTAAAACAAGCAATCATTGTACACTTAGGAAGAACGGGATCTTCTGTGTCCTTTCACCTCAAAGGAGTAGAAGGGACCAAGAACTGGAAGCATGACAGTTCTTACCCAGATTCCCTCCAGTAGTGCTTCTCCTAAAGAAAACACAAGGAAAAGATCTTCTGCTCTTTCAATCAAAAGACAACAACATAATGATACCCAAATTGACAGCTGATGTCAGTCATGGCAGACAAACTGCAACCAGACACATTTCACATTTCTATCTTCCCTGACATCCCAGAAAAACACAGAAGCTTTGAAAGCTTCTTGTGTAACACTGCAGGCTATAGCTTCAGGACATTTCAGGCAGACCCCTTGTAGTTAGGAGTCTCAGCTAAGACAAGTTGACTTCAAAATAAGCCTCTAAGGCACCAAAAAATTTACACTGCACTGTTATGAATACTCCGAGTTCCATCTCATAAGAAAAACAATGCTTCAGGGGCAGGAGAAATACGTTATAGATGTACCTCTCAAAAGTGAGGCACAGAATGAATGTGTAAAATACCTAGCAGATGTCCATATACGGCCAAGGCCCATTATTCTGGTAGTGCTTGCACTCCTAAGTGAAACTCTACCCGTGCTCTTCATTTGGTTATTCAGTACTTCTAAAAATTGAAAAAAAAAAAAAAAACTAAAAAAAAAAACCTAGGAAGCTGAATGGTCCTAAGAAAAGGGGAACAAGAGGACTGAAGGAAGGAGAGTCTGAAGCTGTTTTCAGGGAAAGAAACACTGTGTGCTTCACAGAAGATCAGGTTTTCCTCTGAAAACAAGGAAGAAAATAACGATAGCCACGTTTTGTTTATTCCCTTTAAATTCAAAATATATGTTTGTTTCCAAATGTAATGGTTGGTTTTATGCTTGAAGGTTCTTAAACTCCACTAGGAAAGCCATTTAGAAGTTCTGAATACTGGGAGAAGGTTCTTACAGGTTATGTTAAAAACCACGAAGCACTGCTTTTGAATGTGATACAGGGCAAACTGCAAGACAAAGATCAGCATTTAACTCAATCATTAGACATATCTTGTCTCTTATGCCAATAATTTGCTCCTCAAATTGAAGTGCAAAGCCCCTCCCCTGTTAAAAAAATTTCCATCCCTATTTCGATAGCAACTTATCAGATTGTATTTACTCAAACAGAAATGAAAACTGTGAGATGATCTGAAATTATCACGCTTTAAAAAAAAAAAAAAAAAAAGAATTAAACCGCTAACTTAGAGATTCTTTTTTCTCTTTACGAGCCCGTAAGCGTACTTACAAGATTCAGGATCATCCTAAACAAAGCCTTGGGTGTGATTACAAATAGGTAATTACTGCCTTTAAATCATTTTGTTTTGAGGTCTTTTTATTCACACAGCAGTAGCTGAGACTACTGCTTTGGCTCCCCGGTCAGCCAAATCCTAATGATTTAAAGACCAACATACAAGTTCTACATTGCTTTGTTTCTTCTCAGTCTCTTTTCCTTGAACTGCCTTATACCTTTGTTAGACAGGAAAGTTCTCCACAGCAAAGAATAAACCCTACTCCGTTCATAGTGTCATATGTAAAATCACAGTTATATCTAAGAAACGCTTAATCATCACAAAATACCATAATGTCAAAAACAGCTAGTATTTCACCACAACAGGGCAATTTTATCTGCTTCAGTAACAAGCCACACATCTTATAAACTGGCAAGTGCTAACAGAGGTGTTGTCTCAAGTATTCATTTAAAATATGTCTAAAATGGAAGTAAGGAGAAAGTGGGCGTTCAAAATGATGGGAGGTGAGGGAGGGCTATGCTCTAACGCCCAAGCACCATCACTGCCAGACAGGCAAGCTGTAGATACATCTTAGTTCTGTTCCAGTTACAAGATAAGTGAACACAGTCCAAAGTACTAATTCTTTTGAAAGGTTCACATTACTTACTACGTATTACCTTAGAAAACCTGACCATATTAGCCTGTTGTTCAGCCTCTAGCTGAAACTTGGTAAGCTGCAACTGCTCCTTCAGTTTATCAATCTCATCCTGCAGTTTGTCTGTCTTTGCTTTCCTCTTCTGTTCTGTTTGAAAGAAACACAGATTTTTAAAATGTTTGTTGCTGTTTCTGGAAGTCTGATACATACTGCAAATGTGTTTCTATAGTGTTTCAATAACATCTTCATGAAGTGTGACTCACATAGACCATTTCCCTTCCTGCTATCATGAGTCTCCAAAGATGCTTTTAAATACATATGTTCTAAGGACTGCTAACATCCTTAAAGACTGAAAAATATCAAAATTACTGACATGTGAAATAGTTTATAAAATATTTACAAGAAAAAGCATTATACAATCTAATTTCAAAGGAATCTAAGCAAGACAGGCTCAAAAAAGGATGTATGAAGGACAAAGTGAACCTCAACGGTTCAATTCCGTTAGGTTTAATTTATTCTGAATAAATTTAGTAAGGAGTCCATTCAGAATACCACTTTTTATTTATCTGGAATGAGTCGGGGGAATGTCACTCTAAAAAACATTTTACAAACATGCAAAAATTATAACAATCTTTAATCTCAAAACATTTTATCCATTTACCCAGGACTTACTAGGCTGCCCACCATCTGGGAATCTGAGCACAATGCAGAATATTATTTCAGAAATAACTGCATAGAGTATTTCCCTCATACAGCCATTTCAGACTAATTCTTTACATGATAATTAGTTCAACTGGTTGTGCAGCTACTTCCACTATCATTTTTATCAAGTACAAAGTGGACAAGAGCTTCTTTCTTCTTCCAATACATTAACACTTCCTCAGATGCCTACTCAGACACCCCTCACTTTTCCTGCTGTTTTATTTGCCTGACAGGCTACAGTTCATACCTTGCTACATTCTTCCCACTCTTTCTCCTCCCAAATGCTCTTCTTTCCTAACTCATTTCTAATCGCTGCCATTTGTTAACACTTTTTAGTCCTTAGCAATAAATCATAAGCACGCAGGCTAACAGGAAGGAGAGAATTTAGAGATGAATGAAACAAACTTTGAGAGTAACGCTTTTCAAACTAAACATTTCAATCAAGAGAGACAAAAATATACAAGTTAGTGGTATAGCAACCAAGGTTATCATAGGTACATGAAGTTAGATTATTCTCCACAGTTTCTTTTTCTCCCTTATTTTACAGTCAGTGTAGTTCAGGAGAGCCTGATCCTATTCAAACTGATTTCAGGTGAGCTGGGTTATTTCTGTACTGATAATTCATACGTATTCACAAAGAGTACTTGCCTTAGCGCAACTTGTTCATCTTACCCACACCTTCATAACACTCATGCCTAAAAAGAAACTGTGGTCTGAACTCTGCTACTGAATTAAGTATTCAGTGGGAATGCTAGTTTGAAAAGGTACTGTAAAAATGGCATACAATTTTACATTAATTATTTTCCAGACACTGAAACATGTTGCCCAATACATTTTGTCAGTCAGTGTTGTTTGCATTCACACAAATTGCTATCTGCCACCTAAAAACTGGAATGTGAAAATCATTCTTCCCAGTTACACAAAATCATGAACTGCACATTCTCACTACATTTACACTTTTCTAAACTATTTATCTCAATTTTTTGATAACATTAAAGTACATACCAATCTGAGATTCTTCTGGATGACGCCTCTGCATGTGACTTTGTAAAAAGGAATAGTTCATAAAAGCCTTTTCACAAAACTGACACTACAAAAACCAGATAAAAACATTATAGTTATTATCAGTAACATCCGTTTGGTAAGCGTATTGGTTAAGGTTTTTAACAGGTTATTACATTTTGTCTTGATATCAAAAGTAGGTAACTTTAACAAATTCCATGCCACAAGAATAATGACTACAATCCTGACAGTGCCAGATTTCTGTAAAGCTATTCATATATTTGTGTTATTTAATGTCTCTCAGTGATTGTCATGTGCAAGAATGCCATTGTGCTAGGGACTGTACAAACTCTGAACAAAAAAGATTCTGACCAAGTTAAGTTTAAATTCAGATATAAACCACAGATAAGAGATGAATACAGAAAGGTAGATAAGTATAAGAAAAAAGTAAGACAACACTATTCAGCAAAATACACGCCGACTCCAGCCAACTGGCAGCTCAGGAATTCTAAGACTCTTGTATCACAGCAAAAAAGAGCAACATACAGTCAGGAAAAAACAAACAAACAAACCAACCCCCCAAAAACCCAGTAAAGATGGGTTTGAGTATACATGAGTGAGTTGTAAGAAGACAGCACTAGAAAGACCATAGATATGTAAAAAGGTCAGACATTTCAACCAAAATAAGGTAACAATACACAATTTTGCGAGAAAAAGTACATACATAATATTAGTATGCTACCTAGCGTCCTTCTAAAGTGCAAACTCTTTCAGTTACTCTTCCTATAATTTACTTATTATTTTTGAATTTGAATTTTAAGCTATATTTTAAGTCAAATTTGGATCCTACCCATTTTAAAAGATGTTTTTTGTTCACCTTCAAAGTACATTCCACTAATGTTCAGAATATTAAAAACAGATGGGTAGTACGAGGACAGAAGCTACATCTACAGATTTTGCAACACACTGGTAAGACTGTGAATCAAAGCCCCTAATTGCTTTAGGTTCTTGTTACCTCTTTCTTCCACATAAATGCTTCTTTTTTCAAATGAATGTATTTTAACAAGCAACAATTACTCAGCTGAGTCCTTTTTCCTCATCAATGTGGTATGACTGTAAGAGACTGACTTAACAGATTCAAGACCTTGTCACCATAATCAAATTCCCAGATTTCATCTAATATTTAAAACACTGCTACTGATAGTCAGGTAGGCTATTAAATGTAGGTATGTTTCAGCAGACACTAAAGCTGTGAATTATTAAGACAAATTTTGTTGGACAAATGCAAAAAAGTGCTAACATAAAACCAAAGTAGAGAGATATAGTCTGGCAGCAAAGCATTGCTGCCAACCAAGAGGGAGCTCACAGTGTAACAGATTGCACATGATTTATGGAATTAAATTGGCTGTGAAATAATGTTATTCATTCAAGCACAAACTTCATGTCTGTTTGACTTGCTGGTAGTGAAAGAAAGCTCTTACTGCAGGAGACAGGATTAACACTGGGAATATTTAGGTTTTGAATTATGTAACATTCTTGCAGCTACTTTTCACAGTGTTAGACACAATGTGCACTTTATGCCTACATTGTGCATGAGAATATCAGATTAAAAAATATTATTTAAAATTAAATTTGTGTTCCTCAGATGAAGGTATTGACCAACAAGTCTTAAATTTATGACTTGTAGGTACCAGTACCTTTTTATAGTAGCATTTCACGGTTGAACTTACATTGGTAGTGGGTTAAAAGCATTAAATCTGAATTCCAAAGCATGGTTACATTCAATATAAAGTGTGCCTCCATTAAAAAAGGCAAATAACTATTTACAGACTTGCTTGCTAATCAGCCAAGACTTTAAGGGGACGAAACCTGAACTACCCTCTCAGGTACACCAGCAAACCCCTTATTAGCTGGCACTGCAGATCAGCCAAGATCATGGCACACATAAATAACACAGAATTATTGTTTACTGATCACACCGCTGCCCTGCATTTACAAACCCTAGGAACAGTTTAATTTACCTGTGGCATTCACACTCAGAATCCTGAAAACACTGTAGGAACTGCAGGAAGTGTTCAACATCACTCCCTGAACTCATTTTTCCCACATGAACCTAAATAACTTCTAGAGACAAGAACTGACTAACAAAGAGGAAAAAAGAGGGGAGGGCAGACATCTGCTTTATATGAAATTAAACTAAAAATGGGAAATAGCTTTCCATCTCTGTTTTACTGTAAATGCCACTGAACAGAAGATTAGTGATAAGCCAAGAGCAACTACCATGTTCTTCAGCTTCCATTGAGACAGTTGTATCCCACAAATATTTCAGGACAACTTGGTAATATTTAACTGGCAATCACAGTATGGGAATTACTTAACTTTACACATAAAATCATGCACGCAGTTTTCTTTTGCAACACAAGACAGACAAACTGCTCTGTAAGTTGCATAAAGGCTTTTTAAAGTGATTCAACATCAGCTGTTTGTCTTTAAGACTAACACTCGAATGCACTGAGACAAGGTTCCCATGAAGTCTACCATATGTATACCTCTTCCCTTGGGGCATAAGGTATCTTTTCCCTTACAGAAACACTTAAGCTAACTTAGCCGATGTCTTAAAAAAAATTAAACTTTGCCAGCCTGCTGAAAGTGGTATTATATTGTGGGATTGTACACACCATAAGAAAACTACCATTGGTTCTGTACTGCAACTATTCCATGATTAAGGAGAATTTCCGCAATCAGGACTGCTGGTATGCCAAGAATTACAAAAAAAAGGAAGAAAACTGTAACTTTAAACATATAGGCAAAAAGAGCTAGCCTGAAATCATGTCAAGTCTGTGTCCAATGTACTCTCTAGACTTCAGACTACATTTGAAGCTGCAGTCTGTATTCCTGAAACCTGCCCAAAAGAGCTGAAGCTGAAAAATATTTAAATCAAACTATTACACCCAGAACACAAAAACCCCTCCCCCAAAAAAACAAGAGTACCATGACACAGAGAGTCAGAACAGCAATGTACTAAGGCTCTTACAGAACAGATTGTTGTCTTGGAGTTAGGGATGAGCTACCTGACTGGGGCTCTTTACTGCCATGCCTGAGTCACTTCTGAGTCACATACACGAGCAGAAACTTTGTGCCTGGAGAACATTACTGCAGGAAAGTAACAACTCACAGACAGGTAGGTTACTGGTTAGCACCAGTTCTGATGTACTTGCCCCGTGTTTTCTGACCACGTAGCTGACAGGCAAGGAGAGACAGCAACAGAAAGTAGTAATACGTTTATCACAGGGTTTGTGTGTGTATCTGACACTTCAGATGCATCAAAAGCAAATCCAAGAATAAAGAGCACTTGTCAGTAAAAAGAGGATTTGTTAAAGATGATGTAGCACTCTCCCAAACATCTGTGATACCAGCCAAACGTCTGTGAAACACAGATGGGAAGTGGACCACCTGCAAGCAATGCACTCCATTTTTGCAGGGTCACCAGTCCCTGCAGCTCCAGCCTCTAACCCAGCAAGCAACTGTGCCCCAGCAGAGCGGGACTGCTCTGCCACCCGTCACCAGTGGGCTCGGAGCTGCCAAGGTGTGAGCGAGCAGGCCGCCAGGCCCTCTCCTCTCACCTGGTGGTAGCTGGCTCGGGCCTCCAGCATCATCTGTTGGGTGCTGATCATCTTCTTCCTCCGGCGGCACTCCTCCTTGAGCCCTTTGATCTCCTGCGAGCGGTGGGCCGCCTCCTTGCCCAGGTGGTCGCGCTGGGCCTGGGCCGCCCGCAGGGCCTCCTCCAGGCTGCCCAGCTGGGCGCTGAGGTACTCCTGCGAGTGCAGCAGGTACTCGGTGCAGAGCTGGGCCAGGCGCAGCAGCTTGAGCAGCAGCGGGTCGGCGGGGCCCTGGCAATGGGGGCAGCGCTCCCGCTCGGCGCTGCAGAAGGTGACGTGCTCCAGGTGCTCCTGCAGGGCCGCCACGTCCCCCTCCCGCGACACCCGGCCCACGTCCACGGCGCTCAGCCGCCGCCAGTCCGGGCCCTCATGGCGGCCGCGGAACTGGAAGGCGGGAAACGGCGCCGGCCCCGCGCCGACCCCGGCTCCCCCCGCCGCCGGCGGGTAGTAGGCGCGCTCGGTGAAGGGCTGCGGGGAAGAGAGACACGGCTCAGCCCGGGCCGGCACCCACCCCGCTGCCCGCCCGCCCCGACGCTCACCATGTCCGGCCTCCGTCCTTTGGGCTCCGGCCCTCGGGCTCGTCTCGGCGCCGGCGTCCTCCGCGTCGCTATGGGAGCCGCGGCTTGCAGCGG
>VZTL01019224.1:0-18075 GCA_013400535.1 Scopus umbretta | reverse complement strand
TCTAAAGAAATTCCTTAGGAATTTTTATTAGAAGTCTATATATATGTAACTATAAGACATAGAGACAAACCATTTAAATATCTGAACTTCAAAAAAAGTTCCAGTGTTTAGAAAGATTCAAATCTTCTGAGGATTTAATAATTCTTTAGTTTCATTCCCTCTCCCTCAGACACTTTCATGATTGTGAGAGGGATGTTTTTAGTTCAGTTTTAACCATTTAAAAATTGTATTTCTACTTTTAGCTGGTCATCTGTGTTCCATCCATCCACTTCCAAGAGACATTCATGGTCACTACTGTAGCAGGAGATTAAGCGCCTTCCAAAGACGCTCAACTTTCTCCATCAATTGCAGAAGTAGCTTAGATGCCTAAATTCTGTTCAATGACTCATTTTTAGCTGAAGTTAAGTAAAATAAATTTCAATCTGTCTAAGGACATCTGTGAAAACAGATGAAGCATAGGTTAGGATTTCTAAAGATGGATCTTTGGAAGCTGCAAACAAGATCTCAGAGGAGCTTTTTTCCTTACACTACTGAGCGAGTAAAGCATCACAGTAAAACAGAATACAACTTAAAGTTTTCCTCTTTTTGTAGAGCTCTTACTCCAGCTATTTCAGTGTTGGGAGATAACAAGGATGCAGAGTACATATGACATCAGTCTGAAGCAGACCACTGAATGTTTGCCAGATTTGTGTTGATTTTCTTGGCAGACTCTAGCATCTTGAAGGAATAAGAGGGAAGAAAATCCAAAAAGCAGTGTTACTGTTATTTCCTCATTCTTTCCTTCTGAAGGAAGAGATTTCTAGATCAAAATTTGTATTGCTTTAATATGTGCCTGATCCTTCCTTTTGATTTTGTTTTGTAGCTGTTTCTGCCTTTACGATAATTTCTAAACCAATCAAGAACTACAAAATAAATGAGGATTGTCTATTAAGTGATACAACACTTTTTCATTACATAAATACTGTAAAAGGAAGAGAAGGTAACAGCTGCTGAATTTCTGCAAATAATCCTGTATGACTAATCACAAAACAATGTATTAAATAGCTTCTATTTTTCTCATGTGGGAGACAAATTAATACATACTTTTGTAGCAGAGTCAGCTGGCATGACAGTTGCTGTCCATGTAAACTTGCTGCTCAGAAAACATAAGAATAAGTTATTTCAACTGTGGTACAAAAGCATCTCTAGGCTTGAGACATGCGGGTAAAGCATGGTCTGGTATAGATTAATTTATTAATCCAAGACTGTGGTACCCAATATTTGGGATCCAGTCTAGGGTATTCCCGTTACTTTCCAGGCCAGGAATAGGCTGCCACAACATCTCAGTTCTCAGAGCTTATGCCGTTGTGACTGCTGCATGGCAGGGTAGGGCTCTGAGTGAAACAAGCAGACTCTCCCTCTTGAAAGAATCTTCATTTTCACACAAATATCCACAGGAATAAAACAAAAGATAGTATCAACAAAATTGAAACATTAGCAAATGATTTTCCACAATGAGGGAGAGTTTGACACAAAGGATTTTGAATATAATTGCCTTCATCTATTTATTCTGGGTTTTTAGAGGTGTTAAATATACTAGTTTAAATAAAGCATTTATTCTTGAAAATATATTTCGAAGGCTGAAATCTGCTGTATAGTATCTTTTTAATAGCATAAGATGCAAAAGAAGAGTATTGCCCTTAACTTGAAAGATACTATCTTTTATCATTTGGGTCACCAATTCAATGTGATTTAACATTAAGCTTTCTGAATTTTGTGATCCATTGTAAGAGTCTCCTTTTGCACAGAAAGGTAACTCTATCTGGCATTCACAACCCAGCATGACTCCAGCATTTTAGAAAGCAACGACTCCTAATAGCTTAGTTTTTCAACTGCAAGTAGAATACAGGCTAATTGCAACAAAGCCCCTCAGTTTAGTAAAACTTGAATCTCCTGACCGGTCAGACAAATCCATTAGGATTTTATTGGGTCCTAAAAAGAGTTATGTGATTCCCTAGGATCCAATCCTTGTCAATCAGGCATGGTAAATTGGATTCTTGAATAGGGAAATCCCTAAGGGAGAGAAGATGTTATCTAGATCAGATGCAGTGATTTTTCGACTCTGTGCTCACTAGGTTCTGTTCTCTCTTTAGTGAACCAATAAAACCATAATAAGTATTGATTAACCCATTACTGAGCATTATCCACTGGCTTCTGCCTGACTGTATTTAAACACAACACAGTGCCTCTCCGCTGCCATTGTACAGCTGTTTGCCTTTACATTGGCAGCCTTGGCAAGCTCATGACAGGTTTACTTAGTTTTCAAAACATCTTCAGTGACTTCATGTACATTTCACATGCACTATTTTTTTAAAAAAAATATGTCTTGAAACCAGCTATATTTCCTCTAAAAGAGTGGAAAAAAGAAAGAATGATCAACATTTTTATTTCATGCTCTGTATTTTAAAATGATTGTGTTTGCCCTTAAAAAATACAGCTACTTTAAAATTAAAATGTTATAAAGCACTCACAACCTTGCAGAAGGAATATTTGTCATTAGAAATGGCACAAATTGTGGCTTTTTGATAGCTTCTATAATTGTGAGCAATATATGACAGCTGTGTTGGTATCTTTCATTTGCACTCACCTGATTTCATTAGCTGTTGAATGTGTCATAACACTCCAGACAATGAACTACAGACTGTCTGAAGCTATGAAATTTTACTGGTGGGTGAGTGTGTAAGATATGTCCCAAAAATGACTGTTCATGCATGAACTTTAGTTTGCACTGGAGCTGATCTATGGTACTTTTAAAACTTCTTACTAATCATTAGCTTTTGTGGGGAGGGTGTTCTGAATTTTTTTCTTGAGTACTACTCGATATATGGGAGAACAGAGATCACCTAGATAAATTAACTTTGATTACAGGGGACAAGGTCAGGAGCCAAATGGACACAGGTCGAACTGAGGCATCACAGAAAGCTCTTTTTTCAACAATCACATGAATCATTGAGCTTTTAGAAACTATTTTATTTTATCTTATGCTGAACACATGCAACATTTGCAGGAGGAGAGGAATATGTGCTTTGAAAAATTGATGTGTATTTATGTCTTTTTTTAGGTATAGTTTTCAAGGCTATATAGTGTTTTGTGTTCATTACAGAATAGTCATTTGATCAAGTGATTTTCAATACATTGTCAAAATAAATTACATTCACTTCATTAGATGTACAGGAAGTATAGCTGAAACAGGGACAAGTATTAATTTAGGACTCTGCAGAAACTGACACTCCATCTTATGACCCTGAGGCTGTATTATTCAAGATACCCTATGATGGAAGGAAGTCTGTCTCCATAGCAATTACCTAAATCTTTTATCAGTCATTTCTGGAAAGAAAATTAGAGCAATTGTGTCAGGATGGTCATATGGGCAGAAATTGCACACTCATTCAAACCACTTATGTCTCTGACTTTGTCCCTGCTTGATGGCTGCTTTTGTTTACTACTACGCTTTTGAAAGTTTGATTGGACATGAGCAGATGTGCCATACTGTAACCACAAAAGGTTGTCCTTTGTTTCCTTTCCATTTCTTTTATTTTTTTTTTCCTAGAACTGTCACTGAATTATACTATGTTTCTGTTTATTAAGCAAATTACTCTCTTACATAGAAAAAAAGCTGGAAAAAAATCAGCTGAAATTAGTTAAAATTAGCAGCAGCAAAGTCTCGTTGTTGTAGACTTAATTATTACAGAGCGTCATAGTATTTAATGGCACAGGTTAATGTGATTGGACTCTAAAAATGCTGTTAAGAGCAGTACCTATTTTTATCACATCATATCAATCATATCTCACTTGTAGAATTTTATTGACTAGATAATTAGTGCAGTTCTACAGGGCTAGCTGCTTTTGGAAAAGGAAACCTGGCAAAATGTTAGTGTCCCGTTATTTTTAAAGTGGTTAAACCAAAATAAGAAGGAAAACCTAATGTTGAATGGATAGGGCTGTCTCTTTAAGAAATAAAACAAAACAAAAGAAGCACCCTCTTCCTCCACATTTAGATTTTTTTTCACTGTTGATTTCTGAAATAAGAATAAAAAGCTTAACTGTTGATCAATAATAGTTGCAGCCTACGCTGAGTGGTATGAGCAACAGCCTAAGCTCTCCCTTCAAGTTCCTTGTTCAGGAAAATTTACAATTAATGGCTTTCTTACAACAGCAGAGATATCCCCTTCTTCATGGCTCAGCTAGGGACCTGCCAGACTAATCTATTCCCAGTTTGCTGGCCATGGTCCTTTACTCTATCTGTCTTAGCATATTGATTTCTGAGCTGTCTTATTGGTTCCTAACATAATTATACCAGGAGTGGGTCTCTTAGTACAGCTAATACATTTACACCATGGCATCTAGGGAAGCTTATTATAGCAGCATCCGGTAGCACCGCTACAGTTAAGGGTCAGTTGCCATTTCCATTATAAACCCCATTTTTCAGGGGTTTATACCTTAGCTGTTTTAATCTGTATCAGGCTAACGTTTGGCATAGACATTGCTAGTCTGCATAAAAATTAGATGTTATTAAAAATGTAAGTCAGTTAAAGTTGTTAAAAAAATAATTCTGGTGGGCATGTAGATATAAAGATACTGTTAAAATATTGAAAGATTTTATTTCTCTTCTTTCACTCTCTAAAACTGACAGCTTATAAACTGAAATATTTTGTTAGAAATGTAAACATTTACTTTACAAAATGTATCTTCTTTAAGCATTTCAAAGAGAAAAAATCTTCATCGCATAAAGCATTGATAAAACATTATGATAAAAGTGTAATGATTCTTTTGACACAGTATCATATCCAAAGGACAAACGGCTCTGATGCAATGCCAATGAAAATGCCTTATACAATGTATGAATAATTGTTTTTAGAATTTTAAATCAATTTAGAGCTGTGAAAGGTGTCAGATTAACAACCCTGGAAACTTAAGCCCTCTATTTATCCACCGAATGAGTACTCTTGGGTGTGCGGTGGTGAGGGCAAACTGTATGCCTTAACTGGAAGTGGAGGACTAAAAGTGGGAGTAAGAGGATATTTCAGCCTCTCTTCTAATTCATCTCACTGCTGACATAAAAAACAACCAATAAAGGTACCCATTTGTGGTACTACTACAAGCTACTTCAGCTTGCACTTTTTTTTTTTTTTTTGTAAAATGGTGACAAGTTCCCAGTTTGCTTGAATGAGACCACTGATCTCTTCCATAAGTTTTGGGCTCACCAGTACAAGAAAGATATGGACTTACCGAAGTGAGTCCAGCAGAGGGCTGCAAAGGCGATCAAGGGACTGGATCATCTTTCATGTGAGGAGATGCTGGGTGAGCTGGGACTATTCAGCCTGAAAGAGACAAGGCTCAGGGAGATATTATAAATTTTTATAAACACCTGATGGGATGGAATGAAGAAGAGGGAACCAGACTCTTCTCAGTAGAGCCCACTGACAAGACAAGAGGCAATGGGAATAAATTAAAAAATGTGAAATTCCGGCTGAACACAAAACACTTTTTTACTGTGAGGGTGGTCAAACACTGGAACATGTTTCCCAGAGAGGTTGTGGAGCCTCCATCCATAGAGATATTTAAAACCCAACTAGACATGTCCCTGAGAAACCTGCTTTATGTGACCTTGATTTAGCAGAGGGGTTGAATCAGATGACCCCTGGAGAGGTTCCTTCCAACCTCAACCACTCTGTGATTCTGTGATTTGGTAATTACTAAACAACATCCAATAATTCACAGAGAGTGAGGTGAATTAAACATTCAAATTAAACATAATACCTTTAGAAAATTAACTTCTAAACTGAAAACAGTCAAATGGTCAGCAAAATGAGATTGTAGATGTCAGAGATAAAGAATATTCTCCACAATCAACCAGTAGAGGACTGTCTCTTTAGAGTATATTTTATAATCTTTACCTAACCATTGCCTTATTAAACTTCTTTATTACCATCAACAGAACTAATCAAATTCCAGATCTGACCTTTGATCAAGGGAGTAAACCACTGAAGAGCTCACTGTCCTGTTCTGAATGGGCCATTAGGTTACTACATTAGGGATAAAAGTTTGTTCCAGTTGCCACAAAATGGTCCAAACCACTGCCTCAGTATCTGGGGCCATGGACAGCAGAGGAGCTCATAGTAGTTTGGGAGGTCCAAATGACGCAGAAGAAAAAAGGTTCCTCTTGTCTGAAGGGACACAAGAACAACTGTCATTTCTGGCTGTAGGATGGTAAAGTAATCCTGGGCTGGGGGCTACAGCCCAGGACCACTACTGTGGTCACTGGAGATTTGCAGCTGAAAAAGTACTTAGGTAATAGGCTGGGGATACTAAAAGTAAAGCCTTGATATAATACGGGCATGTGCAACTGAGGCTAAAACCCCTGAAACTGCAGTGTCTAAAGAGTGGTGGTTTAAAAGTTTTATTTACTGGCCCCTGTTAAAGTATAGATTGGTTTTGCATGAAGGAGTTTTGGACCACTTTCCATTTGTTCTCTTGCTTTCCCTTCTGGCTCTGTTTCCCTCACTTTCTCCATAGAGAACTAAGAGCAACAGCAGTAGGCATGGGAGTGCAGCTGACTGCACGGGGTCTGGAGACCAAAGGAGTAAGACTCCAACACTGAGCCACAACCAGAAGGTGTGAAAGTTAGGTCTCCTGCCTTTGTTATTCCTCTAGTGAGGGACGAGGACTCAAAATATAGGAAAAAGAGCTGCCAATCCCAGCTGTCCCTCTCTTTCAACTGAAAGGGGGGGTATGTCCTAGTTGCAGAGAGAACAGGAGCGTTGGGATGCCTCCTAATGAAGTACCTTACACACACAACACAGACCAAATTCACAACGCCTTTTCCAGCAGTATGAGGCTTATAAGATTCATTTCTGTCCATACATTGTGAGGATTACTTCTTCCAAAGTTTTTCACTTCCACTGAATATATGTGTTCTGGATGGTTTTTTTTGCAGAGAGAAAATTAGAAGGGCAAAAGCCCGGCTAGAACTCAATCTGGCCACTGTTGTAAGAGATAATAAAAAAAGTTTTTACAAGTATATTAGCAGCAAAAAGGGAGCCACAGAGGATCTCCATCCCTTGTTGGATGCAGGGGGAAACATGGTCACCAGGGATGAGGAAAAGGCTGAGGTACTTAATACTTTCTTTGCCTCAGTCTTTAATAGCAAGACCAGTTCTCCCCAGGGTATCCACCCCCAGGAGCTGGAAGACAGGGATGGGGAGCAGGATAAACCCCTCACAATCCAGGAGGAAGCAGTTAACGACCTGCTTTGCCACGTGGACACTCATAAGTCTATGGGGCCATATGGGATCCACCCAAGAGTGATGAGACAGCTGGCAGAGGAGCTTGCCAAGCCACTCTCCATCATTTATCAGCAGTCCTGGTTAACAGGGGAGGAGGTCCCAGACGACTGGAGGCTTGCCAATATCACGCCCATCTACAAGAAGGGCAAGAAGGATCCAGGGAACTACAGGACTGTCAGCCTGACCACAGTGCCAAGGAAGATTATGGAACAGTTCATCTTGGGTATGCTCAGTGAGCACATTCACAACAACCAGGGGATCAAGCCCAGGCAGCATGGGTTCATGAAAGGCAGGTCCTGCTTGACCAACCTGATCTCCTTCTATGACCAGGTGACCTGCCTAGTGGATGAGGGAAAGGCTGTGGATGTTATCTGCCTGGACTTTAGTAAAGCCTTTGACACTGTCTCCCANGAGTTGCTGGAGCATGTCCAGAGAAGAGCAACGAAGCTGGTGAAGGGCCTGGAGAGCAAGCCTTATGAGGAGCGGCTGAGAGAACTGGGGTTGTTTAGTTTGGAGAAGAGGAGGCTGAGGGGAGACCTTATTGCTCTTTACAACTTCCTGATAGGAGGGTGTGGTGTGGAGGGTGTTGGCCTGTTTGCCCAAGCAACCAGCGAGGGGTAATGGCCTCAAGTTGCGCCAGGGGAGGTTTATATTGGATATCAGGAAAAATTTATTCACTGAACATGTGATGAGGCATTGGAACCGGCTGCCCAGGGAGGTAGTGGAGTCACCATCCCTGGAGGTATTCAAAAAATGTCTAGATGTGGCACTTCAAGACATGGTTTAGTAGGCATGGTGTGTTTTGGGTTTTTTGGTTTGTATTTTTTTTTGCGTTGATGGTTGGACTAGATGATCTCAGAGGTCTTTTCCAACCTTAACAATTCTATGATTCTATGATTTTTTCTCTCTAACAGTCCTGCTTTATACTTCCAATTCCAATTTTGATTCTCCTTCCAGTACTTCAAAATTTTACAGGTTAGGACTTATGTTTTATCTTAACTTTAGACAGCTTGATGCTACTTACATGCAACTGCCATTCTGAGTTGTTTAGGTTTTTTTGTGTGTATGTAAACAATACTTCAAATGGACAGATATCCACTAGAAGGATATAGTGTTCTCTCTGGAACATCAAATGCCAATATTAACTCTGCTACTTCCATCTGTATTTTGGATTAAGAACTTTAGAGGTTTTTTTCTATCCCTTTTTCCTGCTCCATCAGCATACATTCATGTGCTATTGCGCTTGTGATTATGTACATATACCTATATCAAATGCTTGCTGTATTTTTTAACTATTGAATTGTTAAAGACAGAAGAAACTATACTTCATCTATATAACGAAAAGGGATTAAACATTTCAAATTTTAAATCTTTTATCAGTAGGAGAAAAAAATTAGATACCAAACTCCTGTTTCCTATTTTTCTTGTTTCTACAACATGTATGATGCATTCTTTTTTCTTGATTCCTATGGTGTTTCAAAAACCTATGTTTAATTTGATTGAGAGAATGTGTTAGCCTTAATGCTGATTTATCCAAACCCTTTACATAGTCCACGGAAGTTTATAAACTGCCAGTATTGTAGATAGTACGTGTGTGTATTTGCATAAATGAAAAAAATTAAAAAGTATGCAGCATTATTAAGCATAATAAATCTCAAACAGTCAGGATTTTGATTTCTTTAAAGTAAGCACCTTCTAAACATCATTTTCACTTCAAAGAGATGTTAAAAATGTGGTGTCAACAAGTTCTGTAATGAGATTACTTTTCTTTTCCAAATCCAAACACATCCAGAAAGTGGAAGAGAAGAACTGTAGAAAAATCAATGAAACAACTAAATATTGTTTTTTAACTTCACAAAATCGTAAAATATAAGGCTTGATTCAAGCTTGACAGAAACAGCACAATTGACATCAATGAACTGTTCACCTGAATGGAAGTTTCAAGGATGCAGCCCTTAGATGCAGAAAATACCTATTAGGTAATCAATCCATCTCCCTGTCATGGCTCTTGCATTTTTTAGTGATTTATCTGGTCTAGTTTAAGTGTCTTAATTGATGATACATTCAAAGCTTCATTAGAAAGACCAAAGGAAAAATGTTCAGGTTAAGTTTTGTGTAAGTGGTTTAGTTTAACATCGAAACAATTCTAGAAAAACTTAAGGAAATATTTCCATCTCTTTCCATCTCTCAGATTTAAAACAAAGAAGTTATCATGCTCTGAAAGGGGCATAACAGTACAGCTACATAAGCACTAGCAGACACATTGTAATAACATAATTCATAGTCACAGACTACTGTATTATTTGGCAAAAAAACTCAACTTTGCATAGCCTGTCATAACAAAGAATTGCCAACTATTTATTTTAGTGTTCCTAATTGTTGTCAGAATCTGACCTGGGTCTGTGACACAGAATTTTTCAAAGTCAGCCTGGGAAAAGGGACGTACATTTATCAATGTTTTTATTTTATTCACCAATGCAGCAGCACTTGTGAAGGTCTGTTTTTATTTAATTCTCAAGATTTTGTTGTTAATGGAAAAGCTGTCTCATAAATTAGGGAAGTGCTCAATTACAGGCCTGACAAAGATTGATTTAGTTCTGTGCTTGGTCACTACTGGCAAGTAAGGGCCAGTAGAAACCCAGTCAGAACTAATGGTACATCACCTTAAAGGTAATCAGGGAATAAGCAGATTTAAAAAGAAAAATTGGTTATTTAACAGCATGGGCATTTGATTTTTTTTTTTTTTATTGTGTTCATGATCTTTGAAGGTTTGATCAGAAGACATCTGAAGTCACTCTGAACCTTTCCATTGACTTTAGCGTGTTTTGTCTCAGACACCAGTTACAAAAACCCTGTTGCATGGTGGCGCTCAAGGAATAGACCATCTCTGGGAGGTATGGGTAGCTCATGTCTTGCTGGAGAGGTACTTCTGGACTGGGATCTCATGTGCTGGTGGAAAAGAAAGGAAATAACTTTTAAAAGATACTTCACTGAGTGTGCCTTGTCAATGATAAGTCCCAGCATTCTTTTACATTGCTTTTATAGTTGCAATTTCTCCTACAAATTCAGGGTGAGTATTATTGGTAGAGATCTAATACTCAAGTGTCAATGTTGATAATATTACTGTGAAGAGAAAGCAAAGTAATTTGAAGTAGTCACACGTTGTTGAAGGAGAACTAAACTACCTTACAGCTACTAGAACTGAGGAATTAAGAACAAGTAAGGATGGAAATCACATAAGATGAGCAGCTAAGATGTGAAAAAAAAATGTTACCAAATATTAGTGAAATTCAGTGGAAAACAATATGTCTCCTCCTTTTCTGAGGTAGAGCAGGTGATATTTCCAGTCTGCTAATTCAAGTGTGAAGGTCTGGTTAGTGACTGTGTGAGTCCCCAGTTCATGACAAACCATACGATATGTATCTACAGATATTGATATAGGTTATATGACTCCGTATGTTAGGAAATTATGTAATTAATGCTGCCCATATCAGCTTTATGCAATGTTATGATACAGTCTTTGTTTCCATAATCTTACACTATTTTTCTCATAGAACTGTTGCCTGATTCAGATCAAAAGTTACATTAATATATTTTAATTTACATACTGGTTTTGTCCAGGATCTCTTTTCTCATATGTTGCAGAAAATGGAAGGTGCATACAGAAAAGTTGGGGAATGAAACTACCAAATTTAACTTCCTGTCTAGTTTAGGTAAACATAAGCCTGAGGAACCAGGTGGTTGTGAAGCCCTTTGTTCTACAGCAGCTGTGCCACAAAGTTCTTGGGTGACAGCAGGCAGGTAACTCAGACCAGTGTTTTCAAAGTTAATAAGGTATTTTCTTTTCTTTGGGTACTTGATTTAAGAGTATGCATTTCACACCACATATGACCTGAAAACCCTGATTTCAGCAGAATTAAATGGATATCACGGTTGAGCAGAAGAAAAGCTAGCCAAAAAGCCCAAGTACTCTGAAAGAATCAGATAGCTGGTGTCTGATGTTGGGCGTTTGAAAAGGATATTTCGGACTTTAATTTCTTTGTGTTTCAGCCCTTCTAATCTCAAAAATGCTGCTTCCTCATCTCAGAGAAGTCTTCTATAATGCTTATGTTGCACTCAAATACAACAGTGATGACAGATAAATAAAAGCTTAGCTTAATTAAGAAATCAATCTCTTTCTGTCCAGACCAGAATGTGTAGATGGGAAGAAGTGTTAGGGGTTTGTGCCAATGATGCTAAACTAACTTCTCATTGATTAAGCCCTGTTTAAGACAGGCAACATTTGAGATTAAAAAACAAAAATCAGAATAGATGTTTTTAGCCATCAGATTAGCTAGATTCACCCATTTGACATCTGCATAAAATTCACCTGTAGCTCTAACCCTGGAAGTCACCACTGCTGTTCTCAGCCATCATCCTTTCAGCCAGAGTTAAATAATTAACTGTGCTGTTGTAGAGGTGCATGGTTCATTCTGTAGAAGTAGCAAGAAGTCTGTCAACCCCTTTCCCCACGGAAGTCAATACAGTTAGTCTTGATTCGCAATGATATAATGGAGACACAAATTGACTTTCTTACTGTAGCAACCAACTTCACTTTCAGTCTGAGTCTTCCTGCTGACAGTGTTTATATTTTGTGTGTCACAAAGAATTAAAGAAAATTAAGCACAATGTGTGCAATGCACTTTGTGGAAGTAATGAAAGCCTAATGTGCTGCTGTAAATGTAGAAAAAGAACTTTCAAGTATTTTCTTGTTACAGGAATTTGTATGATAGGTTGCTAATCTTCATGTTTCAAAAAGGTGGAAATTTTAACATTCACATGAGAACAAAAGAGTTTCCAGTAGGCAAGTGCAATTTCTAAAGCAAACTAATATTAACAGAAAAACAGACCAAAGTTTTTCTTATGTAACATATTTATAAGGAAAGAGATTTGTAATTGCAGTGAAAGTACCTACTTGGCTAACTTCAATCCAGTGGGCTACAGGAGGAATCTGTACCTTTGCTCCACTGACACTTGCTGACACAAAGGTGTCTCCAGCACAAAGCTGCTTTTATTTCAGCTTGTGAAGGAGAGGCAGAAATATTTGGATCTCACAACAGAAAATTTAGATTATAATATATTAACTCCATTTATCAATGGATTTACATACGATACAAATCTGAAAAGGTATTTTTGGATGGCTTGAAGCTGATGTCCGTAAGCAGTATTCAGTCCTACTCATTGGCATTATGATTAAAAATACAGACCTCCACTTGCTCAGTCTGCAGTGTAAAGACAAAGGAAAGGTGTCAGTTCTTGAAACTTTTGAATTTCATAAAAATCCTTGTAAGGACCTGTTGATATTAACACCACTTTTTAACAAAATTGAAGCTCATTTTACAACTATTAATATCTTTGCAGAGTCAAAGAAAATTTAAGTACAAGGAAATATCCCAGAGTTTTTAAGCCAAATCAAGCAGGTTTGTGTTTACTTGAATTTTTCTTCCTCAGCCTTCCAATTTGTCAAGCTTAAGCAAGATAAAAAGAATGTTGGCTGAATAGATTAAAATATTATAGCGGTGATGAAAACCCATCACTGAAGAACAAAACATACCCCTTTTCAGACAGTGTACACAAGGCTTATGTAAAACTGAAGACTCAGTCATGCTCTCCCTACAGGTCAGCTGTACATGGACATTCAGTGATAGGTTCTGTGTAGAATAGAGATGAGACAAGCTCATGACATTTCAGATCAGAACTGTCAAATGTGCCTCTTTGCTGAATGGAGAAATCTTTTTCTCATACCTCACTTAAAAAATCTTTTCTTTACTTGCAAGGTTTTATTTTTATGTTTCCTTTTTACAGATACCAAGTAATAGCGCAATTATGATTTATTACCACAAGAAACAAACAAAAAAATCATCATTACCACCTTTCTCCTCCCTGCATATATGAAGGAGCATAGGATTTTGGATAAAGTAAATAAGGGCCAGATGGTCAGATAGAAACATCTGCTTGCACTTAAAACAAACTGGTCATTCCCTACACCAAGCAAGAAATTGACTTTACATGCTGTAACATCTACATTGTTTACTCAGATGTATCTCCTGCTAGTTTTCCATAATAAGAAAACAAAAAGGCACAAAAAAAATATATAGTCACCAGTTTTCTCTTGTCACCAAAACCTACTTTTTCTCTCAGTATCAAATACATCTTTCAAAGTTTGAAAACAACTCACAACAACAATAACTGGCAAATTGGAAAAGCATGTGGTTTCGTTATTACACATGTTCTGTGAAATCACTCCTAAAAAAAAATCAGAGTTTTATATGCTAAATTAGTGTGTGGTTGTGTGGTTTTAAGACTTCTGTAACTTATAGATAGCATATGTACTTTATAATATGGTAGTTATTAAATAAACAGTAGGTTTTCTCATGAATGGTAAAGGAATAAGCTTATAAAATCTGTGCAGTGTAAATTACCAATGCATAAATACAATTTAGTTTTGTATAGAGTATTTAATATTTTATATATAGTATGACTATTTTATAGGTTTAATTAAAAATACAGAGAGTTGAGTTAAGAAACAAATACCAATGCCATAGAGGAATTAAGGTAAGGAAGAAAGGATATGTTGGATATGTTGTCAGCTGATACTTAAAACGAGACAGTGTGTGGGGAAGCACAAATATTGAAGATTATTCCAGATGCTTACAGCTGTAGAGAGGGTTCTGGCTCAATGACACAGAAGAGACAGAAGTGGCCTGAGTGAGGGACACAACAAAGAAAGTATCTTGAAAATAAAGGTAGGCCCCAGATGCTTACCAGAAATGAAATTAGCCAAGCAGGGGATATGAGAGATGTTGCTGTGCATTGCGGTGTGTAATGTAGGAGCTGGGGACATTTCCAGGAGCACCAGGGTCTGGGGTGCTACTCCAGGGAAGCCCATGCTGAAGGAGGGCACCCCACCATGAGACATTTTGGCTTGGGAGTGCCAAACCAGACAGAGAGCAGAACCTGGGAGAGATAAGGAGAACTGCAATCTGGTGAGAAAAAGATTTTCAGATCCTGGAGCTGTAGCCATAGCAAAGGTTCACGTCAAGGTTAAAGTGATAGAGACAAATGGGAAGCACAAGCTTAGAAGAGATGTGAAGTAGACAGATTTATGTTTCATGGTGCTCATTCTGGTAAAACCAGAAAACAAAAAAGCCTCCACTGCTGTCTTGACAAAATTAGATCCAAGTAGATAAGACAAAAACATTCATAGATTATTTCCATGTGTCAAAGTAACAATAGTTATACTCCAATGAATTATAGGTCACCAGTACCCAGGACAGAACAGTGACAACTGATTCACTAAGTTATGAATATATATTTAATACACCTCTGGTAGGAACACTTTAGTTCTTCCTTCAGTGTACATTATTTCTTCCCTAAAGTTTAAGACTGAATATCTATAAGAGACATGGATATAATTATTTTACTATAACATTTATGACATTGCATCCTATAATGACATGTAAATGGGAGCCAATACAATGCCTCTATCACACAGAATATCAGAGAGACTAAACAGATTGCTTATGAAAAAGTGAATGGATTAAAATGTAGCTTGTTTTCATGGAAAGGTAATTAAAACCAGACTGTTTTCCAGAAAGTGGAGTATTTGAAGAATTCACTTTATGGTTAAAATGTACAAAGATACATAGTGAAGTCTTTCACATGACTGTGGCAATCAATGACAGCATGTAAATTTTTAACATAAGACATGCAACTTCAACAGTGTAAAGAAAGCTTTATTAATCCTAAATATTTTCTGCCTCTCTGTGGAATTTTTGTGTGGAATTTTCCTTTGTTCAGTCCCAAAAATTTACAGAAACACTATGCTACACTTACGAACTTTAATAAACACTAGAAATTTGCATCACAACAATTGAAATTTACTTTCAGATTTGCTATGCCTCCCATTCAAACTATTTGCTGTACTGAAAATACAATAACAAAAATTACAATTGATGCAGTGAACAAAGATTTTAGTAATTTCTACTCTAAAATATAGCTTTTATCCATTTAAAATATGCTAGTGTACGAATCAAGAGTGTAACTGTTCACCTTTTTTTTTAAATAGGACCTTTTATTTAGACCCATAATCTGAAGTATCTTAAGTGAGTAGAATTAAAGAGAACAAGTTAGTTCTAGTAATTCAAAGAAAGAGAAGAATATTTTTCTAAGCAAAAAGATTTTTGGGATCGCAAACCTTTTTTGCATCCTTTTTTGTCATTCATGTGGAACTTACTTCTCTTTTGATTGATGCCAGTCTATCTACTCAGTGCAATTATTTACAGACATGTTTCAAATAAATTATAAAGCTTGGTATAAATATTCTAAACATGATAATCAACATATTATAGACAGACAGTAACTGTAAGTAGAGTAGATCTCGAGGATGTGCCAAATTACCCTCCATTAGTACAGTTATTGAACTGAAGCTACAAGCTGTCTCATTTGCAGGCAGATTTGGTATTTTGCCTTCTGTATTGGCTGCTATCTATTGGATATTTCACTCTGCATTTAAGGAATCATTATTCCCACCAGGCATCAGTCTATATTTTGTACATGACCCTTTAAAGTGCATACTTAGCTGCTGCTGACAAGTCAAAGTGGATAGCTTGTGTTTTGCTAATATTCTAAAGCTCTTCTGATGCATAAGTAAGTATCATATACCACAATTAATTAATTGCTTGTAATACACTTTCAGCTTTAATGTTGAGTGAAACAGGATGGTAGGAGTCAGCGAAAAGAGCTGGATAAGTATAAATTAACTTAAAAATTTGGTCATTTTTCATTGGTACTATGAAGTTATGAATTGCAAACATTCAATTGCAAAACACGAGAGCTACCAACCAAGCTTTACGTGCATGAAAGTTTAGTATGCTATCCTCATCAAGCTGACCCGAAGGGTTGTACCTTGTTCAATGTATTGAACTACTTTCACTAATATTTTATCAGTTTTAATTGCACTTAAAAGAATTAATCCAGTGAAACAACTCTTTGAGAACATTTTTACAGTGAAATTGAGAACAACATATGAAGTTGCTGAATAACAACTGAGCTATAAGTCATACTTTTTATTCACTGAAATGAATTCTTATTCTACAAGTGTTAATCACTTTGGATTTTGCCCAGCTTATATAATCAGAGAATGCCTAGGCACGCATGATCTATACTTTTTGTTTCAAAACAATATGTTAACAAATCCTTCACAAACTTCAAAGCCAATAAAACACGTTTACAAAATTATTCTACATGATAGTGCAATCAAAATTATAAGACAATACAGTGTACATTCTCTAGGTTTAAGTTTCCTCTGAAAACAGTTTATGCTGAAATAAATTCCACTTATATCAAGGAGTATTGAACAAGTGTGAGAGAAGAATGAGACCTTTTTATCTCATTTTAGTTTCTAATTGATCAATACGTGAAAATTTCATGCCTACAAGGAAACTTTATAATTTCCATGAGGCTTGTTGATTCTTTTGAAATAATATTTTGTGTCATCAGTTTGTGCATCCACCACAACAGTGTAATTTGCTCTCATTATCTTTCAGAAACCATTGTAATTTAAATTGTGAAGAAAAAATGCTTTATCCTCTCAGATAAGAAAAACTAACTCAGTTCATGACAGCAAAAGTTCAGGATGAGTTGAAATACTGGCCTCCATTATTAAGCACATTTGGTATGGGAATTCAGCAAGGATTTAGATAGTTTTGATCTTCACATTTTTCCCTTAATATGCTTCTTTCTAGAAAATCTGCATTAGGTAATTCCAGGAAAATGCCTTGCCTTTTGACCTATATCACCAAAATTTCCTCAGATGAACTTTCGTACTCTCTGAATCTCCACTAGATACTTTTTCATGTTGCTCAAGCAATTTTCTTCAGCCTTGAGGTCTGAAAGGCATTTTTTCTCCTAAGTTTCTTTAGTCTTCTAATTTCACACTTTTTATTATGCTAAAATATTCTTTTTTCTTTTCCCTTAACCACTGCAGATTTTTATCCTTCACTGGTAAGTTACTGATTCATTTTATAACTGATTGCTCTCTTCTCAGCATCCTGCCTCAACCCACAGGTTTTGTTTTATAATGCACTATGTTTACTTTATCTCACTATAGTGACTATCCACATAGCATATTTGCATGACTGGTAAAAACTGTGGTGCATTATCTTAAACTATGACATTTTTCAAGATCCCCTAACTTTCTCTGAACTAACTCTTTTAAAAATAATCCCCATAAAGGTTTTATCTCCTTGCAATCCCTGAGCTGATTTTGTGAAATCCAAATAAGGGCGGGAAGGTGAGACAGTGCACTGGTTTTGGCTGGGATGGTGCTAATTTTCTTTGTGGCCACCCATATGGTGTTGTTTTAAATTGATGACCAAGACAGTGTTGATAACACAGGGATGTTTTAGATATTGCTGAGCAGTACTTCCACAGCATCAAGGTCTCCTCTGTTTTTTCATGCTGCCCTGCCAGTGAGCAGGCTGGTGATGCGCAAGAAGTTGGGAGGGGGCACAGCTGGGACAGCTGACCCCAGCTGACCAAAAGGATATCCCATACCATATGGCATACTATCATTCTCAGCAATAAAACCTGGGAGAAGAGGGAGGGAAGGAGGACATTCAGAGTTATGACTTTTGTCTTCCCAAGTAACCAGTGCATGTGATGAAGCCCTGCTTTCAGGAAAAGGATAAATATCTGCCTGCTGATGGGA
>VZTL01019218.1:0-60217 GCA_013400535.1 Scopus umbretta | reverse complement strand
GGCGCGGGGATGCAGCCCCACGCAGCCGGCGCCAGCACCACCCGGACGGCCCACGGCCCCGCGGCGGCCAGTTTCGAATTGCACCGGGAAAGACGGGCTGCCCGGGAAATCCTGCCAGCAGGCAGCTGCCCCGGCCGACGCACCTGCCCTCCGTCCCGCTGGAGCCTGCCCCTCGCCCCGCCGCCAGCAGCGCAAGCCTGCAGGGAAGCAGCGGCATTTCTCTTCCCCGTTTATAAATGGGTCTATCAGTATATCAGCCCTCACGGGAGCTCTGAAGCACTCCCGCCCTGCAAATAATAGTCTGGGATAATGATAATGATCATATTCATGGGCAGCCAAAAAAAAAAAAAAAAAACCAAAACAAACAAACCACACCGAACCACACACGCAGGTCTGCAGGCAGGGTTGCAATCTCTGCAAGGCAATACTTTCCAAATGTGCTGCTGATCAAAAGCAGTTTTTCATGGGAATGCTCAGAGGCATGATTGTAATGAAAGGCTATTTCCATGCCAGATTTCCATGCTCAAATCCCTAGCTGCTTCAGCTGAAGAGCTGTTTATGATAAAGTCATAGGATTCTTCTTTTGCTGGAAGTAGAGGGGGTTATTTTGGTTATCCTCCTTGTTCTGCCAAGCTAGCAGATGAACTGCCTTTGCACTAACCGAAGTCTAACGCTTGGGCAGCTAGCACGCTTAGAAAACTTCAGCCCCCCCAAACAGGAGTGTTCCTACTATGCTGGAAAGAGACAGGCTTCAGTCTTGCACAGCCTTGCAGGGGTTGCTGGCTGAGTGCATGAGATGAATGAAAGCCGGCAATATGCTTAGCGGGGCTCTGGCATCTGGGTTTTCCCAGCCTGCGCTTTAGTGCAGGAGGATAGGCAGAGAGCCCTGGCCTGGGATGTTGTGGGTCAGTTTTCCCAGTTCTGTCACAGGCGGTCTGCATGGTGTTGGAAAAAGCCACTTTACGTTGTCACATCTCACTTCAATCATTCCCAAAAGGGAGACGGTGACATGAAAGAAACAGACAAGTTCATGAAAAGCTGTAAACTGTTCCGCTCTGTGCGTGCATGGAGGATACAGGGGTATCGGTCTTGGTTGACATTTTCAGAGGCCTCTGATATGACCATAAACAACAACAATTAACAGTGTTTAAGTAAAAACCAGCCTAGAATAGAGAGGCTAGGGGCTGGTAATTCAAGAACAGCATCGTGTTTCTTCACACACAGAATATAGGACATGATGGCTGGAAGATGTTTTAACCCTCCCTTATCCAAAGCAGGCTCAGCTCAAACACCTTGCATGCACAGAGCAAAGCCAGCTCTCGCCAGAAGCCCGAGCCCTAGGAGGACCCACTGTATGCAACTGCTGCCTGATGCAGGCAAACAGAGACTGCAGGTTATTCCAAAGGTGGGGAAGGAAAGGGAAACAAACACAATTCTCTTTGGACAGAGATTTTTAAAAGGAGATGTTACATTTCAATTTCCCCATTTCAAGCTCGTTCTGGCTATATAGACAGGAGAGATTAATTTAGAAACTGTCTATCTTCAGTTCGTGGCAAGATAAGCATCATCAACATACAGCTTTTGTTACCATCTTTCAAACAACTGCCTAGTTCAGCAGATGGAGACACAACTGTGTTGTGCATATCAGACCACGCAGTGTAACAGACAGACTCTGAATACACGAATTTAGTGTCTGGATCGTGCCTCTTTACAGACTGCACTTTACATTTGTTTGCTTTTGCCATGACTGGCTGACAAAGAAGGGGAAAACGGAGAGAGACATTTGGTCTTTAACTACTCTGAAAAATACTATAGTCAGCCATTTCACTACCTGAAATGTCTCTTGACGTGGAGGTTCGATACAATGCCATGTGCTGTCCCTCTGTACAGGCATGAATTAAGGCAGATAATCAGAGGTCTGAAGAAAACACATCCAGGTAAAATCCCTCCCATCAGCAGAGGACTGTTTGCCTAGTTCTAGAACAAAACCTAGTACTGATTTCTCAAACAGCTCAAACCACTTTTAATTTCCATGTTCCTCAGTTTGCAAATATGACTTAGCCATCTCCTAGTCCCAGGGAAGCGATGTGCATATGGACTTCCCAGACAGATTCTGGACAATGGCCCTTTTTACGTCTTCCTGATTAAATCTAGGTAATGTTTACAATCTCAGATGTGGATGGCTGAGAAATAATCAAGAAAATAACCCTGGCTTCCTATACTGCTCCATAATTTCCTCTGAAAGATGTTCAATCACCCCTGCTGCATTTTTTTTTTACTTAAAACTTCTTTTAAAGATTATTCTCAAAGTTCACACCACAGCATCCTGCTGAGTTAAGAAAGCAAAATTGTACACTTACAGGCCAGAAGAATTCCTTTCAGTCAATCAATAGCTGTATTTCTGACTGTTTTAAAACCAATTGTTTCAGGTGTCACTATTCCAAACAGCATTTTTCCTGATCAATATCTCTGGCAGCTGTTCAGATAACCTATCAGTGGAACTAATTACTGTTAAAGCTATATACCTATGATCAGTCAGGCTAGGATGTGTTTTCCTTATGTAACTGCAATAGAAAACCTCACATAAATTCAACCCATGCAAAGCACAACTATTTTCTGGGATGGGCATATGTCAATCTAACAGAACAAACATTTTTTTTGTGCTTTCTTTGTCCTCACCACAAAAAAAGAAGTCCAGAAATATTTCCATTATTCCAGCTCTGTCAGTGCACCGGGCCCAAGCAGTGTGCTTAACTTTAGGCATGGAAGTAACTGCGTTGACGTGGATGGCGTGCACACTGTGCATCTTCAAGTGCTTGTGTTGTTGGATAGGCCAACAGTTTTGTAAAGACACAAAGCTCCCAAGAACATATTAGTCGTTTGAGGGGGGAGAGTGGGGGAACCCTCCAAACTTGCTCGATTTGTCTATACATGGTACAAGAAAACAGGCCAAAATCTGCACCAGTGTAAATGAGCAGAACACTAATGAAGCCTGGGTTTACAGCTAATGAAGGCTCTCAAAGATACATTTTAAGCAAAGGAAATGCCTGTGCTGTAAACAAAACAGTCTGCTTCCCCCTTCAACAGAAGTATTACCAAATGCTTCAGAAGTGACCCCAGTCTAGTATTTTGCAGAGGCATCAATATACTCCTTCGTGCATGGAATGACCTACAGATGTTGCAGCACACTGCATTGTATTTTAGTGGCACGTAGGGAAAATGAGAAGCTCAGAGCTGCGTTTGATTGTTTCTGTTAAAGACAGTAAGGCACTGTGGGCAGGGAGGTGAGATTATGGTTTTGCTCAAATCCCAGCAAACCTGAGTTAATGAGACACGGTGAGGCAATTCCTGCGAAGGGAAGCATCCCGTCTTTGCACTGAACTGACAGTGAGGTCCTGAATACTGCTATTAAAAACAGTTGCAAGTGCATTTTAGTTGAGACCTCACTGCAGGTGAAAGCATACTTTGTGTAGTAAAACCGACAGAGTGAGTGAGCATTCAGACCAGAGCTAATCTCTATTCTTTTCTGTGGAAGGTTTTCAACCTGCATTTTCAAGCAGGAGCTTTCACTCTTTTGCTGACAATTTACAGTGAAGTACAGCAATTTCTTTCCTCTTCTCCCACCCCAAAACTGGAGACATCAATGTCTAGTACAAAGTAGGCAAAGATGAAATTTTATGAGTATTTCTTGCAGGAAAACTCCTATTCTTCTGACCAGCTCTTCTGAAAGCGTTATTCAAACATACAGGTGTTTCAGAGATGGATCATTTCTCCCCCAGCTAAGCTCACTTTTCCATTATCCAGCAAGCGTTTTGCCTTGCAGCTTGAGGGAGTAACTGTAACACCAAGTGGCAGATCCACAGGCATCAGTTCACTCCCCCACTGTCATGCCTGGTGCCTCCACCACATCTTCAGTTCTGCTCATCTCTGTGCAGTGGGAGGCCTGGTGGCAGGCAGGGGTTCTCAAAGGACACAAAAAAACCCAAAAAAGTAAGTAAGATTTGAGTTCGATCAACCCCTGAGGCAAGATTGAATGAAAACCTTCATTTCCATCCTACATCTCATCTTCTTTTCTATGATATTCCTCTAATTAAGCAGTTGTCCTCAGCGCATCGGGTGCAAGCCATTTGAACACAGCTTCAGACTGAGTTTGCGATCATCTCATTTATATCCAACAGTCACCTAGTGAGTGACCTGCCAAGGCTAACCGCATACAAAGTGCTGGGCACATACGCGAAACACAGCAAATGGCACTGCAACCAGCTAGGCATTACAGCCAGGGCTACAGAAGAGGGAGCAATTTTAACTAACAGGGTCAGTATTAATCAGATCACTATTTATATAAAGTAGTTCATTTTCCACCCTGAATAAAGCGGAGACAGGAACAGCCCCAAAAATTGGTGGAGCTCATATCCAAGTCAGTTATTACACAGGTGAGCATATGTTCAGTGAAACCAGATACTCCCCCCAAGCTCTGCAACTCTAGTTGAAGTGCTGGCTTAAACACCTGGCACATGCACTTTACAGTAGTTGTGAATTTTCAAACTATTTAATACATTTTGTAACTTTTCTGCATCCCACTATCTGCAGAGTTTCTCTTTATAGTGGAATTTTCTACCTATCCCCTATGAAGATTCAGGTAACCCAGGTAGTTGGGTTAATACTACAACAATTTCTGTACCTGAAATAAAAACCATAATTCATGTAGAAAAACATTTTAAATATATATATATATATTTAAGTACTATAAGTGTCTTTCTCAAGGACTGTCTTAGTATTTGTTCCTTTCGTGATACCAAACAAGATGTCTGCATCCACAATTTGGTCCTATTTCTGTGATCATCCGAGTCTTACACTAATGTATTGTGAATAGCGCCAAGTACTTTACTTGACACAGAAGAAACTGCATTGGTATGCTACCACAATTTGCAAAACTGCAATTACATCAGCCGTTAAAACTGAGAAGGGAAATGGAGAACAACGCTTTACATTAAACGATGCCAATTACAGAGTAAGTACCTGATGCTAAGAAAAGTGACTGTTATATTTATGTGGTTATATAACGAACAGATTGAACAAGCTCTTGCCCTTTGCTTATCTGTTGGGCTCTTACCATTTCAGGAGATGAGAGTCTACCTCCATGGGTGATCTTGTAAGCCGGGAAATGCAGATTTCAAAGTTAGATTGCAGATAGGCCTCTTGGAATAAGAGCAGAGCATTGAGTTATGTTGTAAATTTAAAGACAGTGCTCTAACTACTGTGCCTGCACTGAACCACTGCCTTTTCAGGGAATCACAGATGGGCTGAAGTTGTAAGGCACTTCTGGAGATCATCTAGTCCAATGGCCTGTTCAAAGCAGGGTCACCTAGAGCAGGTTCCTCAGGACTGCGGCCAGTCAGGTTTTGAATCTCTCTGAGGATGGAGACTCCACAACCTCTCTGGGCAACCTGTTCCAGGATTTGACCACCCTCACAGTAAGAGAGTTCTCTTATATTTAAATAGAATTTTATGTGTCCATTGCCTCTTGCCCTTTCACTGGGAACAACTGAGAAGCATCTGGCTCAGTCTTCTTTACTCATGCCATCAGGGGTTTAAACACATTTATAAGACCTTTTGTGAGCCTTCTTTTTCACAAGCTGAACAATCTGAGCTCTCTCAGTCTCTTCTTATATGAGAGATACTCCAAGCCCTTAATCATCTGTGTGTTCCTTTGCTGACCTTGCTCCTGTAAGTCCATGTCTTTCCTGTAATGGGAAGCCCAGCACTGTAGCCAGCACTCTAGATGTGGCCTCACCAGTGCTGAGTAGAGGGGAAGGATTGTTTCCCTCAGTCTGCTGGCAGCACTCCTCCTAATGCAGCCCATGATGCTGTTGGCTGCCTTTGCTTGTGTACCGCTAGGGTACACTGATGGCTTCTGCTCAACTTGGTGTCCACCAAGACACCCAGGTCCTGTTCTGCAGAGCTGCTTTCCAGACAGATAGCCCTCAGAAGGTACTGGTAGGTGGAGTTATTCCTTCTCAGGGGCAGGACTTAGCATTTCCCTTTGCTTAACACCATGAAGTCTCTATTGTCCCATTGTTCCAGCCCATCAAGATCCCTGTGAATGGCAGCACAACCCTCTGGTGTATCAACCACTCCTCCTAGTTTGGCATAATTTGCAAACTTGCTGACGGTGCACTCCATCCTATCAGCCACATCATTAACAAAAACATTAAACAGTACTGACCCCAGGACCAATCCCTGGGATACTCTGCTAGTGACTGGCCTCCAGCTGGAGTCAGTGTGCTGATCACACCCTCTGAGCATGGCAGTTCGTTCAGTTTTCAGTCCACTTCATTGCCCATTTTTTAAGCCCGTACTTCATCACTTTGTCTATGAAGACGTTGTGGAAGACAGTGTCAAGAGCTTTACTAAGGTCAAGATAAACAACATCCACTGCTCTCCCCTTATCCACCAAGCTAGTCATCTCATTGTAGCAGGCTATCAAGTTGGTCAGGCATGATTTCCCCTTTGTAAATCCATGCTGACTTCTCCCAGACATGTTCCCATTAATTAGTATATTTGGAAATGTCTTCCATTATTATTCACTCTGTCAGCTTCCCAGGGATTAAGGTGAGGCTGAGTGACCCATATTGCCCTAGATCCTCTTTCTTGCCTTTCTTCAAGACAGGAGTAACATTTGATTTCTTCCAGCTCTCAGGAACCTCCCCCAATTGCAGTGACCTTTCAAGGATTGAGAGTGGCCTCATAGTGGGCCAGCTTCCTCAGCACTCACGAGTACATCCCACCAGGTCCCAGGGACTTGCATCTGTCTAGTGCACTTCAATGTATTCTAGCTTCATCCTCCTCTACCAAGGATACATCTTCCTTGCTCCAGAAGCTCTCTTCAGCACAATAGGGACTACTCTAGTTGTTAGGAAGTAAATTCTCCATATGAGACAGAATTTAGGTACAGACCTTACCCATTAAATGATCGTATTCATCCGGCACATGCTGGGACTGGTTAACCATTCACGTGCTTACCTTCTGCTTTTTGAAAAAGTTTCCCTGAGGACAGTTATGTAAGCTCTTCTTAGTTTAAGTTTTCCCTTCTGTAAAACAGATATTATCCCCCTTTTTTTTAGCTTTACAGAGCAATTTAAAGTGAAAGACACTAAGCATCTCAGCTAGTGTTACTAGCAATGCTGAGCATCACAGCAAATTGCTAACTGTAACAACTGAACCTTAAACCAGAGCCAGGATTGGGCTGCTAAAGAGAAGCAGCCTGTGGTGGATACACACTTCATTGTTGTGTTAAGTGCTCATTTGCTCACTACACACACTAAGTCTCTCCCTTCTGATTACAGATTTGGTCTTTGAACAGACTACTCAAACACAAGAGATGGGCAGTGCCCCAGAAGCAGGCTGCAAGGCACAGGAAGCCTCTCCGCCACCTCTTCCCTACCTCTTCCCTACCTCCTCCCTCCAAGGCCTGTCACAAGAACCCTCCCTATACATCCCTTCCTTAAATCCTCTGCCAAACTAGGTCTAAACATCCCTTTCCATAAGACCCAAGCACCTACGCTTTGCCACCAAGCTGGAGAAGCTAGCTGAGCTGCTTGTGTTAAGTCAGTGACAATGGCGCTTGTAAGTGGTGGTGGCGTTTACCAGTGCAACAGAATTACAGCCCCAGCACAGACTGAGCTGTTTGTAACCCTGGGCCTGTTTTACTCTGTGTAATAAATGAAACAAATGGCTTCCTGATACAAGTAATGCATTCTGGCAGTATTTTAGGCCAATGGTAATTCAGCACAGCTATAAAGGCCTCCAGACTATACAGAGTTCTCAGTTTTTAAGTACTGGTGGTCCGCTATCAAACCTCCAGAGCTTTAACCCATCCTTTTTTCCAAATGATACTGCAGGGGCTGGATTACTCCCTCACAGCAGGGATTGAAGCAGTACAGAAGCAAGTGATGGTGTAAAGGCTGATCAGGCATAGCTAGAGGGTAGGAACCTCAAAATACCACTCTGCTTCTCCTGTATCAGCTCAGTGCCACTTTCCCAAGTCCTACTCCCGTCTTAAGAGCGTGACGAGTAATGCGAGAGCAACAGCATCCGCTTCCTCCCCTCAGCCCTGCTACGAGACGGATCTTGTTTATTCTGAAGTCCTTCATGACCACTGGGTATAGGACTTTGATATGGAGGTTTTGAATCCTTTCCTCTGAAGATTATTTGAAGCAGAAAGATGGTTCAAAGAAAGAGAGAAACAGAAGCGTATATGCTCTGTTGGTTGCATGCCTAGAGTTGGAATATTCCTGTGCACAGGCCAGCAAGTGTTTGTGTTACTGTCAGCAAGCTTTCTGCAAATTGCTGTGCAACTAGTCAAAGTTGCAAGGGATGTGAAGCTCAAGGAACAGCTTGGCATTCACGTTTGCAGTCATGATTATGCTAGTTCTTTGTAAGATGGAGCAGGCCTTCAAAACAGAGCAGTAGTCCTGCTCTGCAAGCCCCTGCCTCAAATATAGCACGGGCTGAGAGGATCCAAACACCACCAGGTAAGAACTTCTGAACACCAGTGTGATACGCACAGATCATCCCCAATGTCAGGACATTCTGATTGACCTACACCTATCCTGGGAGGGCTTTGCTGGATGAAGGAGGCATAATGCTGGCAGAAGACAAGGTACAAAAGCACAGTGGTCCAGTGCAAATGTGCCACTGAGCACAGATAAAGGGGCCCCCACAGCTGCCAGAGACAGGCAGGGCACACTCATGCAGTATGTGCACTGTCATGCCTGGGGTACTCTGCTTGGACCAGTCCTTATGAAGGGACACAATTTTCATTGTTGCTTTGGCTCCACTGGGCACAGCTTTTCCTCCCTGCATGACAAACATAAGAGTTGTGTCAAATTGGACACTGGTTTGTGTTGGGATTTCAGCTTGCTTGACTATGACATGCACCAAAGCCATGACAAAGCATCCTGGGGCCATCACTCAGAGCCCTGAACCACATGTAGTTTTAAGAGGAGACATAAGAAGATGGGAAACATCCCTGAAGGATGGTAAAACCAAAATCAAAACAGAATAATAAAGAGTCCAGAAAACAGAAGAGCAAGAACAAAAGGAGACTAGAAAATGGGACAGAAATCATCAGCACTCTCAGAAACAAAAGCATCAGGGACAAAGGCAACCGCCCTGTTGTTGGTCCCACACCATGAGCAGGCAAGGAAATGAGTCAGCCCTGCAGCTCCTTATTTCACACGGCTGTGAAAAACTTTCTTGGACCCTTCTGTGACCTCACCCAGCTTCTCCAGGCTGGAAAAAATCTAACAATCTCCCTCTGCTTTTTTGGGGGGCTTTCCACACACGTAACTCATTAAAAATAAGAAAATAGTAGGCTTGACTGTGGTGGGTGAAGGGAACAGCTGGAGTGCATGTGAAATGGCAGGTCTCTTCTGATCCAGAATGCTTGCACTGCAGGAGAGCAACATAATGGAAGCTGCTAATACAGTACTTTAATGAAGACAACCCCCATGCAACATCTGACTGAGTGAATATCCATACATGCTTTGGCAATTCTTGCTTATATTCCCACCTACAGCTGACACTGTGCTAATACTTTGGTTACAGATTGGAAAAAAACCCAAACATTTGAAATTAAAGAAAGAAAATAATTACCTTTCATAACAAAGTCATTCTATGTTTAGGGGAAATCTACTCTACTCCTGGACCCTGAATGACAGAAAAATTGCTAGGCCAGGTAACACTACGGTAGGTGCTTAAAAGTAAAGTTCCTGCTGTCCTGCAGTCACCTGATGCCCAAGCTCCTAGGGATCTCAAAGAAGCTGGAATACTCTATCACTAGAAACCAAGTCATTAATACTAGTTCTGAAAGTACCCTTTAGCAAAAGAATACAATCAAGAGATTCTCATAAGACGAAATTATTTATCCTGTTAAGATAGAGCTGTCAGAACATGACTTTATTACAGAATAAGGCAATTAATACACTTTCAAACTTATTCCATAAGTCTAGAGGCCCACTTGCAACTACTCTATTTCGACACTCAGTTATAAACAAGATCAATGTGGACAGTGCAATAGCAATGAGGCAGAAATTTCAAAAGTTCAGGGTGGTAGACCAAAATGAGTTTCAATGCAAGTTCAAACAGTAAAGGTCCAGCAGCAGTAAGTGCCTGTTCCCCCAGAATTGTTCTGAAGTGCCAGCCCATTCATCATCCTAACAGGGTATTAGAAACAATAGTGTTTGTAGTAACTCCATCTAACATGATGTGTTAAAACACTGAAATTAAAATACAGCTTACAATAGAAGACAGCCTTTAGTGGTTTCCTTATGTAAGAAGCTTACTTATCTATTCCTGAGACTAGCTGATGGACTTGGGGCTTTGTTAGCCTCAAGACTTCAATGCTGGTGATAGGGAGTTCAAATCCTGCATGGGTTAGCTGCAAGGAAGTTCCTATTAGGGCTACAGTAGGAAATGCAAAATAGCTTTGCACTAGAATCCAGTAGCGTGGGGAAAACTGGATTCCTCTAAGTCTGTGCAGCGGGAAGGTCCTGATGCAGTATTTGACTACACAATTGCCTTTCATGAGCATCAGACACCACCATATGTTTTCTTGAAATACTGGCCCAGAAAACCATGCTTCCTGATGTCCCACTCAAGACACAGATTGGCTGATGCTAACATCCCTGCTGGGACCCAGTGACTGCCTCTGTAGGAATGATGAGACCGCAAAGCTATTTGGCTTGCTTCCCTTTGAAGGGATTTTATAGGAACCTATTAACAGCAGGAATTTCAGTAATGACCCCTATATGAGTATACACACATATACATATATATGATTCATTTTAACATGAGTTATAGGGTGAATCAGAGTATCTAATTTTTATAGTTTGGGTGAGAAGCACAATGAAGATTTATATCCTCCATTACATTTGCCACATGAAGTTTAAATCAGCACCCAGGACTGTATGCAGACAAATATTCAGCAGAAATTCAGGCATGTCCAAATCAGTCCTGTGTATTTAGTCCAAGCTCAGATACTGCAAGCTCTGCTATGAAATAAATGAAGTAGAAAATGATTCACAGGATTGGTTATGCAAAAATTCACAGCAAACATTCTCCTTCGCTTGCAGCAGCTTTTGCTGTGAGGCTGAGATCAGCCATGTCAGCTGCATTCCCTGAAAGAAGGGGAAGTTTGAGTTGGTCCAACTTGAGTTTGGCAAGCTACAGACCTGTGCTGCTCAGTAGCTTTTCAACTGTTCACACTATGCGATTCATAGCATAACTAGAAGTCTACATACACTCCCAGGGAAGGAAAGTTAATAACAGAAAACTTTCTCTTATGGTCACAGTTTTATTTTTAAAGGATTTCAGGAAAGACACCACTGTCTATTACTCACATGGATTAGAAGCTGTACTGCTGTTACACACCTGCTAGCAACAGAATATGCTCCAAAACTGGTTTTAGTAATTCCAGTGTCAATAACAACCCAAGAAAGAGTCAGTTACTGATTCCTACTCGTAGTTTGCAATACACTGGCTTTAATCAGTGAGCCCTTCTATCTTCTTACAGCCCTACACCTGTGCCATCACATACAAAACACAAAGTCTGAACTGCCCCCATACTGTCTGGTGGAAATTTGCTTTCTGCTTGCTGCCAGGAATTGTGGGGAGAGAAGCAGCTCATGTCACAATAAAAGTTTTTGCATATACATAGAGTAAATCAATACAAGCAATTTCTTGCCTGCTAATTCAATTCCTGCAAGCTCTTTATTAATCACACTTCCAGAACATTTGATGTTGCAATAAAACATTTTGTTATGAACACTTTCCAAGTGAAAAGAAAAAATTCTGTAAAATAAATCAACCAATATTTCAGAACACCTTAGGCAGTTGTGAATGTTAGGCCCTGACATAGCACAGACTGCAAGTAAGCCACCAAAGTTGTTAGGCAATTGCTTAAATTAAGTAAACTCTTAAGTGCTATGCTGAACCAGGGCTCACACTCTCTAATCACTCTCTCAAACACAAAGGTCACATTCTCAGCATCTATTCCAATGACATACAATGTCTTTTACAAGAGATCACGCATTCTGAGCAGATACAGACACTGATTATTCCTCCCGCCCCTTTTGCCCCCTTTGAGCTGTGAGGTAAGGAGTTAGGGAAGGCTTTACAGCCATGGAAGCATCATTTTTGAGGGAAGAAAACAAAACAAAACCAACCAACCAAACAAACAACAAAAAAAAAACCACCAAAGAGAGCTGCAAATAGGAGTCAATTTGCCTAAAAGGACTGTAGTCCTCAGAGCTAAATCAGTACCCTGGAAATGATCTTTGGTTAATGTCTGTCTTTTCTTCTTTGCCTTTTCTGTATTTTTAGAAAGGATTTAAAATAAAAATGCTATGTCAACACCAGGAGGCTGTTACTCCAAGCATTTCCAGCACAAATGGAATAAAAAAGACCTACAGAGCAGCTTGAATAGTGATCCAAGGACTAGCTCATGGGCCTGTGTGCTCTGTCAACATTGCTGGCTAAGACCAATTCAACAGAACAGCCTATTTAGCCTTTGGAAACCATTTATTTATTTATACTTCTGAGGCCTTAGCAAATAGCTGTTGAATACAATGCAATTCCCACATCATGCTCTGACGCTATTAGAGACACTGGTAACTACACTCACCCCATTTACATTTGCTATTGCAGCCTGCAATGTTAGGGAGATAAAAGCGCTACCTATTCTACATGCCATGGCAATAAACTTCATTCCAGTAACATGATGCAATGCTCTGCGATATGTGCACAGAATACCGATTCATTTGAATGTAACCTCTGTATAGTTCAAAACCTGAGGCTCTTCCCACTGCAGATTACCTGCTTGCCTTATATACCCAACTGCACCACGCTACATATTTTTACGTAGTTTGAATGTAAAGTGGGTTGACCAGTAGAAAGTTGTAGCTATCTTGAGTCCTAAACGCCTATCTTCAGCAGTACTTTTTCTTAAGGTTAATGAAGGATAAATAAGTGTTAAGAACAAGATTAGGTAAATATTACCTTAATCAATACATTAGGTTCAGTCAAGTTCACAGCTCATTAGCAGTCCGATACCTACCGCTAAGCCATTTCCTGACTTAAAATTCTCAGCTAAGTTTTCCCAGTTTTCATTTTAAAAAAAAATATTATTTGGGACAATCCCAGGATTTGCAATGCTGCTTCTCCCTCACCTTTATTCAGACATTTTGAATCAGTCGCAGGCCCTATTCCAGTCACCCTTTCTTGTTGGTTCAAGGACAGAAGTAGCAGCAGGGACAAGCTGGCTCACACGCAACTCAAAGCAGGAAAGTTTGTGTTTGTTCCTCTTCTAGTTGCTCTGCTAAAAGTACAGCTTTTAGCAGTACTCTTGAACAGCTTCTCTCCCTCGTCTGACCATCTCAAAGTCCAGCTGGAAGGTGTAACCACACTAGAATACGTAGGCATTGAAAGCAGGGTCTAGCTCACCAATTTTTTTTCTCCCCGCTCACAAAAATAAGCTTTATTACTCTTCACATTACTCTGCAGAGACTAATTATTTGCTAAGGTTTCAGGGTGTGAATGGGTTGAGGTTCAGCTGCAGCCAGTGCTGCTTTCCAACTGCTTCAAATAGCTGTCTCAAAAGACAATTTTCCATCTTCTAGTCTGGCTCTGCACTGTTATTTTGCATACAAAGGAGCCAGGGAGAGGCAGCTTTGACAGTTAACACATACTAAAAAAAAAAAGAATCCCCTTTTTACCTTGCTCCTTGATATGAAAGCAGGGTTTGTAAACAATAGTTTGCAACATTCATTTACCTTCCTCAAAAATACAGAGCAACATAGCCCTTGATTGCTACTTGGTGCCAAATGGAGCTAGAAGTTCATCCTACTACGGAGCACTAGCCTCCGAGAGGGTACTTACCACACAAGGGCGCTTTCTTCATATCCACTCTAGGCAAATATTCTGCAAGTCTTCATAGAAGAAAAGCATTTCCCACAGGAAAGAGTCTCTAATCTGGGTGTTGAAACAATGGGAAACCCTAAAAGAGAAAAAATATTTTAAGAACCAATACAGCAACCAAGGGAGTCAGTTTGAAAGAGTTAATCTTAAAATATGTTATTTCCTCACTAATATTTCTAATTAAATGATATAAAAAGTCAATGATAAGACAAGGAGCACAAGCAAAACAGCAGACTTCAGTAGGCATAGATGAAGAGGTTTCTTTACCTTGAAGAAATTACTTTTAGCAAAGCAACTAGCAGAAGAGGAACAAACACAAACTTTCCTGCTTTGAGTTGTGTGTGAGCCAGCTTGACCCTGCTGCTACTTTTGTCCTTGTGTGTAATTTACTGGTGTTAGTATTCAAACAGTACTATATCAGCATTAAACTTCCAGGGGGAGGCATGGGAGCCACCAGGCACCTAAAAGCAATACAGTAGCAGGGTCCAAGGGCTTGCATCAAGACTCACTAGTTTGTTTCAGTCTAGCTGGTCAATCCAGTGGCTGATGTTCACAGTAGCCCACCTAGCCTGATCATCCTCCACTAGAAATAATTTTGATCTCAAACAACTGAGAGTAATTACAAAAATCGTCACTTTCCACAGCTTTCTTCTGGAACAAGGTAACAACACTCCAAGATAATATGCAATATGATGTTGAAAACTCCTCTGAGCAGAAACATTCAATCAATTAAAATGGAGAATGCAAAAAAGAACTGATACAATAATAAATACAGAGAGATTTTTTACATTCTTTAGCATGACTTCTTGTACACTGCAAGGATTTTTCCCCCACGCTATCCAGACAGTGGGATAGAGCCCATAGCAATCAAAGCAAGCTGACAGCCCCTAGACCTTTTAGAGTAGAAATATAGCCCTTATACAGCTCCCAGCTGAAGGCAATCAGAAAACTCAAGCCTAATCATCTGCTCCCATCTGATGGAGCCTCCTGCTTAGTTCATTATCCCCCTTTGCCTAAGTTGTGGGGCCTGGCAACACAAAGGGGAAGGATCTGTTCCTCTTCCCCAGTGCCGAGGTACCCATGACCCAGCTCAGTTCAAGATGGCAGAATTCAGGTTCAGAGCCATCTGCACAGGGAATGCTGTTACTCACCTGCTTGTTATATCCTGAGCACCTCTGCCCTAATCGCCTCCTTTCTCCTTTGCTCTGCTCCCTGTCCTGCTGGTGGTGAAGGGACTCCTAGCTGCCAGGGGGAGCATGAAGGAGCTGATGGCTTCACAGCCTAACTCGGGGATACAGCTAAATGTTGCCTGTAGTGGTGCGAAGGCCTGGGCACAGTTGGGAGCTGGAGGGGACGCTGTGACTAGTGCCTGCCCTGCCTGTGGAGGGTTAAAGGTGTGCAGAAAGGGACATAGTTAAACCAGTAAGGGAGTGAGAGAGCTGAGCAGGAGCCAGCCATTCAGGAAAGAAACACCTCGTTGCAGTGTCAGTCGGAAACTGTGGGTCTGGAGGGATGACGGGTGGCAGGAGACACATCTGAGGCCAGGGAGCAGCGTGGCGTGAGCTGCCATGGCCAAGGAGTGCCATCCCCAAAGAGGGAGGCTGCGACACATGTACCATAGCCATCACCTGTACAGCTGAGCTGCCATCAGGCCACAGCAACCTTGTGCTGCCTCAAAACATTGTCTACAGCTGGGTATAGAAGGTGGCACCTCTAATTTGGCCTTATGGGCTATGGGATAACAGGGGGGTGCCTGTTCACTGTCTTCCATTGTGTGAATGAGCCAGTGTGTCCAAGGGGGTAGCAGGAGCATGGGTTGGTGCGTTGCCCCACTGTGCACGTGGGAGACATTGCTGGGAAATGTACGGGTGAGGATGGGCTGATATGTGGAGAAAGCCCCAGTTTAAAGATGGGCATCATAAATAACAAACCCTCAGGTAAGGACTGAAGAGAAAGAGAAAAATGGATTGTTGATTATGTCTGATTGGTTTGAAAATTTCCCTCTGCACAGGCTCTTCAAAATAAAGCATTTCTGAATAGGCCTTTTGTATATTGGGGGTGAGGGAAGGAAGGGAGGAGGGAAACCAAGTGGAAGAGAAAAATGCTTCAGCTGACAATGACTGAGAGGGAGAGAATTGCACAGTAACGTGCCATCCATCTACTGGGCAAGATTCATTATTCACGGCTCAGTCATTTGGTTCTAAATTTTAAATGTCATCTAAAGTGCTTTTTGAATTCATCAGTTTAAAAGATATTTACTAAGAAGCAAAACTGTGTGTTATTACTCAGTGGCACTGAGGGGTGCAAGATGGCAGGCAGTGTCGTTGGGTGGCAGAGCAAGAAGACAACTAAACTGCAAATTGCTTATTTGCTATTCAGAGGCGGCCCTGCAGGTACAGTTCTTGTTGGCCCTTGAAGCTTCCCATGGCTACATCTCAACAAGGTGCTCATCCTTTCTAAGAAGTATTTCGCAGATTTCAGCCGGGCATGAGCAAAGAAGAAACATATCTTGTTTGATGCCTCACACCAACCTTTGTACCAGTCACTGCCAGGACTGTCAGTACACTAAGCCAAACGCCCAGTAAATCCTGAGTACATACTGTTCCACACAGGGGTATACATTTGATGATTGGATTTTTACAGGACCCTGTGGCACTATCTTAAGCCATAATAAAATCTCAGTCACAGTATTTGATTAGCAATTAGAAATCAGCCTGAAAGAAGACACAATACTGTTTATATCCACCACAAATGGTGAGGCTGAGTTGCAGGGTGCTGAGGTTTCCAGGGACCTCAGCTTCCCCTGCTCCTCACTCACAAGCCTGGCATTGGCATAATCACTCCTGTACTAATGTCTTCTACTCACACAGTCATTTCTTTACTAGCAAAACCATGCATGTCTTCAAGATACTCAAGCTACACATTGTGTGAAGGTAATAGCTTTGTAATGGTGTTCATCTATCATCCACTCTAAATATCCTTGCTCTGCCCACTAACCCATCTCCAGTGGCTCCACTCCTCATCAGACACAAACATTTCTGAGAAGTTTCAGAGAGGCACATCTGGAAAAAAAGGAGTGCAGGGGAAGAACCAAAATGAAAACATCCTAGGCAGATCTTCATAGCCTATCGATGAGTCCAGGCTATATGACTGAGGTGAAATTTGAGGTGACTCAGACCTGAGATTTGAGGTCTAGCTCAGAGGACAGCATCAGTAATCTTGTGGAAATTATGCCTTTCTTATGCCCACGGAGATTGTCAAACAGAAAAAATAACAAGGAGCTTTAAAGAGATCTGGGGCATAGTGAACACCATGTAGGAGAACTGGAAGTAGTATTGTAGCGATTCTCTCTGGCTTACTTGTCTCTACTGCTCCCATTCAAAGCCCATTGGCATAAGGAAAGACTTCCACAGACTTTGGCTGACTCATAAAACCCAAAGTTTTCTGTGGTTGAGCTTAATATCTTCCATTATCTACAGATAATAAATTTCAGTTCTTCTTTGACTCTAGGTCTGCATAAAAGATGTTTCCAATTTTATTTGAATCACTTCACTCATGGAATAATAGAATTATAGGGATTATACAGAGCAATAATCCTCAGTGCTCCGTGAGATCAAAGCTGTATTCAAATATTAAGAAATATTTAGAGAAGATAGCTCAGGTATCATTATCCTCATTTTCTAGAGCAAGGATGGAAAGACATGACTTGAGAGCACAGGGCTTCTTCCCAGGAGGATTTATGTTGGGAATCATGTGCTCCAGGCCAGCCTGGGGACTCCCTCCTTCCTGGTGCCCTGGACCGAACGCTGTGGTTAGAGCCCAGCCTCATGCCTGGCCCAACACTCCCTCCTTACCTCCACCACATTGCTTCTTAAAGTTCTTTCCTGACACATGCAGCATTTACTGCATTTTTAAATAAGGAACAAAATCTTAAATATCTGCATCACAAAGACTGCAGATCCTTTCTAAACTTGCCCCTCCTCAGGATGAACTTTACTCAGCACTTACAAGCCCAGCTGAGATTCGGGTCCCTGTGGCAGGCACAGCAGATGTAATACACAGTCTACAGTGCCCTACAGTTGCTAATGCAAACAGGCAAAGGGTAGAAGACACCCTCCACTTCGTGACACAAGGTCACAGAATGACCAGTAACATGCCCAAGGTGTGGAAGGGCCAGGAATTCAGCTGTTATCCTGTCATCAGGCCCAATGTGTGACCCCTAAGACCAAATCATTTGTCACTAGTTTAATGGCTGGACATTTAGGCATACTGGACAGCTTCCTTCTTAGCACATTATGTGTGCTTGGGGCACTGTCAGGTCACCACCTTTAGAAGTAAGATACATACACTGCTGCTCAGGAGCAATAGGTAATGCTGGTGAAGTAAACAAGTAAAGATCACAAGGAAAGAGGGAGAAAAATAGAAGCTGGTCATACTGCTGTACTGTGTTTACTTAAATAGTACTCTTGAATAAACAGCTTCCAGAAACTAGAAAGCAGGAACTCCAATTTTCCGGGCTGAACTGCACAAGATCATATACATTAAGGAAGATAAAGAAATATAGCTGAAAGCCAAATACAGGTTACAGTGGCTGGAGATCATCTTCAGGAGATGAAATATTCCTTAAATGATGAAGACAATAATTCACAAGAATGAGTCTCTCCAGTGAATTATGGGATTCCTCTTCCAGTAAGTTAGCAGAAATATGATTCTAAAATTTAAACGCACTCATCCATCACCGTTTCTACTTAAATAGATTTATGGATATATACATATTTTACTATTTTTTCTATTTTTATAAGCCTGACTTTTTAGTTCACCTGTAGGTGATACTGGGACTTGAAATGCACCAAAAGCTACAGAAGAGGTAATTAAACTCTGGCCCAAATTGCCTTCCCTCCCCCCTCCATGTATTATAGGCATGGAGAATATTTTTAAGCTCAAGGACCAATAGAGCTGACAAAAATATAAAACAAGGTACAAAGAGAGCTTGAAGTTATTATGGTACTTTGGGGATGGGAGAAAAGAAAGATACTGGTAGATTAACCTTGGAGCCCCATAAAAACTTACTATGACCAAATCCAAGCAACAGTCATTAAAAGAAGTTGATACAATGGGCTATGGTTGAGCAAGGTACCTAAAATTAAGTACCTAACTTTAAAAGCAGTATCATTAACTTCAGTGGTGAATATTCATGTGCATAAAATTACAGGATCTTACTAGAGCACATTACAGACTAATGCACTTTTTTCTTATACTGGATAAATCTGTAGCCTTTTAACATTTTCTGTGATATAAATACATATCAGATGTCCAAATATTCACTCTTTTGTCCTAAATTGAGGGCACCTTTACTGTTATTTCTAGTATTTTCTCTGATCTGCTTCTTCCATAATCACTGGGTAGCGATTATATGTAATATCACGTTTGCAAGGAAAAGAAGGAAACGAACCAACCCTGGTTCTATGGCCTGGTTCCCAGTGCACAGTCCCCTGTGTTTGCACATGCACCTGCACGGGAACTAGCCCATCGTGAACCAGTGGCCAAAGACTGTATTTTACAGATGAGTAAAACTCTCAGTACAATGATGTTTCTGTAAATTGAGGATGGGGAATTGGCTGGGGTAGAGAGACCATGTTAATGAAGAAAAGGCTGCCACATGACTTCATGCTCCATTAGACACATGAGTGATATTCCCTTTTAAGGCTACGGCTTTGGATTTCATTACATCCAGTCTAGCTGCAGGCTCTGGTTGAAAAAAGTGGTCCTGTTCTCCCCTCTCCCCTGTTCCTGCCACACACTTTGGCAGCCTCCCTTGCTTCAGGTTGTGCAACTGTGCAGTGCATGGATCCAGCTCACTGAGCTCAGAGAAAGTAACTCACCAAAATAAAAACAACATTTTCTTCCAGATCAGCAAGCTGATCCAAATGCATGTGGTCACACAACTACCAGACAAGACGGTAGAGCATGCAGAGCATGGAGTGGGACGCTCAGACCTCTCTCCCACCCTCGCCTGCTGCAGCCTTCTTCACTTGCATTTGGTTCAACGTAACAAATACCAAATGCCCCAACAGAAGGGAGACCTTTGTCCAGAAGTCGCACTGTCTAATACACAAAAGTCAAATCTATAGGTCAGTTATAGAGCACTGAGAACGTTTCCTAATTTTTCAGTGCTTAAGTTCATAGCCTTTGCTTTTTATGTACCTATGCAGTATTTGTAAAGTTCTCTGGATTTCTTTTCCAATTAAGGTAGTTTACATATGGACAAAAATAGATACCCTGCCAACAGCACCAATATCTCTGTGGATTTTTCAGCATATGCTCACAAGCAGTTTTTCACACACATGCACACACACTACTCACAAAAAGCTAGTACATCTTTTGGTGTAGGCCAGATAATATCTCCCTGCCACCTCTGTGCATACCCTTCCTCACCCAAAGAGCTATCCCTAAACCATGCAAATATGTATGCACCTGCCCAAACTGTATCAGCAGACAAATCAGAAAGCTACATCCATCACTGCTTTCTGTTGAAAACCTTTATTGCTAGCTATACTGTCAGCTAGAGCTCACAATCAGCAAGAAGATTTGCTTGGCTGTATCTGTATTGGTATTTACGAAGTTTGAGGCACATGCTAAATCAGACCAAATGTATGATTTTATTCTTTATTGAATAGTTACTGGTAACCTAAGTTGGCAGGAGAATACACTGCCAAAAAAAAAAAAAGCTCTCTTAATGTTAAATCAATGATTCATTTACTCTCTTCATGATTAATTGCAGAGTATTTGGAACTCTAATGACTTTTGTGGATGCAATATCGTTTAATCAAAAACGAAAAAAGATCCAATCTGCATGGCAATACTGATTTTTCTCCTGTGTTGGTAAAACAAGAAACTATTTGCTTCCTCCACTCCAGCTGCTTGGGAAAGCTGTCAGAATCAATACGGAAGCCTGGACACCTATGTACAGGAAATTCAAAGCTGTTTTTCTTTCAGAAAGGTGGGGCTGTCTCTTTGCTGCTGTACAATTAACGCATGACCAAAACAATGGATTAACACCAATGTGCTGGCCAGAGCTGGCCTCCATCTGAAGCATTGCAGATTCAGAGGGAATCCCAGATGCTCAGCTCTTGTAATAGCTAGTTAAAAGAAAGACCACAACCCAGCAGGTGTCCCAGGTAGTTTGCAAACTGATGTTGAACTTAGGCACCTCTCTAGCTTAGCATAAGCTACAGAGGCTATTGCCCTCCCTGTGGATTCTCCTTGCCAAGGGCTGGATTAGCACTGAGCCCAGGGAAAGCAGCATCATGGCCAGACAAGGACTTCCAGTGCCAGGGAGCCTTTCCAGATGCAGAATCATGTGTGAACCATGAGAGGTTACCAGGTCTGTTCTCCAGGAGCCCTGTGGCACTGACCACCCAGGCAGCTGGTGATACATATAATACAATACCCCCACTCCTGCTGAGATCTACTTGGGATACACGGGATCCTCGCTGCTCTTGCTGAACTGGTGAGAGCTGCAAAGGTAAGTCAGAGCAGCATGATCGTGCCCCAGCCTGGCCACCGTGCCCATGGCGGGCAGCGTGCCGGTGTCAGGCCATGGCAGCTGCGGGCTGCCAGCAGGTAGCCAGATGCTCCGTCCCTCCTGCTCTGCCCTGTGCTGTACGCAGAGCTGGCAGCTTCACTCAGGCTTCTGGCCTCACAGCAGGGCAAAGCCCTGGCTATGCATCAAGGAGAAGAGGGGAAAGCAGGAAGCTAAGGGGTGCTTAAAGGCCATTTAAACAGGCTTTTCATGCCACATTTAACCCTTAACATGTAAGCGACTGAGAAGCTAATCCATTAATGTACTCTTCTGCCCTTCTGCAGTCTGATTGCACTACCATGAATTCAGGGTGGTTTTGCTGGCAGAAGGCTTTAGAAAGGAGGGCACACACAAAAAGCAACCATGATGCTGCTTCTCATCAGCTGCAATGATTTTGCCTTGTGACAGATCCTCAGAGATGAGCTGGTGGTCACAGCTGGGTCCTAGGGGACAGGCCTTTGCAGTGCTCACCAGTGGTGCATGTGGCCAGCAACTGAATGGCACTTTTCTTCTTACACTGGATAAATCTCTAGCCTTTTGACAGTTTCTCTGATATAAATACACAGGGAGTGCGGAGCTGAAGAGGTGCTTGGAGACTGGGTCACCTGCCCACCTCTGGCAACAGAAAAGCTTCCACCCCTCCACAGAGATACTTATGTGGCAGAGGAAGACAGGCAGCCGTGTCACAGCATGTGTCCAATGTTGTTAATGTCACATAAAATGGAAAAAAATTGCTGGAAAATGAAACTAATACAGAACAAGAAAGGCTGCTGGCATCAGTAGCAAGGGGTCTGACTGGCTCAGTCCAGTGCAGATGGAGTGGAGTGAGTGGGAGAAGACACAAAGCACCTGGTAAACTGGGCAAAGCTCAAGACTGGGACAAGAGCTGCAGCCTTTGGTAACAGTCCCCTCACATTCAGTACTTGGCTTCTCCTCTCCTTGGGTTCCTTCCTTCTGGGATTTCCCTCCTGTGTTTCCAAAATTTAAGGCCCCACTGTGCCCCTGCCCAGGGAGCCAAGCAGGGTGGAGGCGCTAGGAAGGAGGCTGAAAGCAGATTGCAGGGGGTACAGGGAGAGGCCGAGTTGCCTCAGCTGGCCGGAGCAGGTACATTCCACCCCTTTCCTCAGCCCTAAAGACTAGGTAGCCCCAAGTGAGAAACAGAGATCAGATGCCTCTCTTGCATGCAGAGCATCCTGTGCATGTCCGTCCCATGCCTGCACTGTGCATCCACTTCAGGTAGGGCTTACTGGGGACATTTTGTTACCTGCCCAGCTCCAGGATGGATCCTGTCCTGCTTGCTGAAGCAAGCACACATGGGGAAAGCTGCCAGAGCCTCCAATGAGACATCCCACCCAGGTTACCTGAGTGCAGGAGACCAAATTCGTTCTCAGCCTTACAGCTCCCTGAAGGTGATGGGGCTCTCTGGGATGTAAGTTGGAGTGGTTGCCTGCTGTGTTTAAAAAGTATAGTCCCAGCACATATTGCACATCGCTTCATAGAAGGCGGCATGAAAAGAGCAATGTTCTGTTTTTAAATAGGTCTGTCCCATGTTTGCCCACTGCCAGCCCATGCTGGCTGGTGAGAGGAGGAACAAGTGAGGACTTTATCTACTGCTGGAGCCCTGAGCTGGGAGGGAGGAGTGCGAAGACACCAGCTTGGCACTGTACCCTGTGGCAACGTTGTGCCACTTGCAAAAAAGCAACTGAAAAAATGCCAGACATCTGTGCCCTCACTGTGTGAACCAAAATGGAAAAGAACCAACTATTTTTCTTCCCACTGAGATTTATAAAAAGCCCTGTGTGATCTAAACTGACACACAAAATGACACTCTCCTATTGATTATTTTTAACATAATTTAGCTGATGCTAATTGTACTGGACCTCTATAATTGTGCACAGAACTTGGTAGCAGCAGTAGGATAGAATTATCATCAGCTTCATGGGGCTAATGTTATGCCAATATCATATTTGATCCATGTTTTCAACATAGTTGAATGTTTACTGAATATCAGGATATCAGCATTTACCTTTCCTGGGAGCTTGATTTTTCATTTCCTTTCATATTTCTTTTGACTTCTTATACGCCACACACAAAGTACTACAGGTTCTTCCTGCCCACGTCACAGCTCTTCACCAGACTAGTCTCCCCATCAGCTTTGGTCAGCTGTCCCCCTAAGGTAAGATTGACCTCCATGCAACCTTGCCCTAGCTCACCCCATCCTTTCTTTGGAAGTGTGCAAGAAAGGAGTAATGTTTTCTTATGCCAGGAGGGTCAAGACACTGAGGTTCTGGTTTGAGAGGGGGAGAGAATCTATTTACTTCTCGTAGCAGATTCACTGCAAAGGTCTCAGTAACTTTTGGAGCATGGCACTGATGTCACATGTGCCTCTGCTGGATGCATGATACTACCACAAGGCAAGAAAGTCAAACATGGCCCAAGCCATTTAGGGCTTAATGAAGCAAGACTTAAATTCCATCTGGCAACCAACAGTAGGAAAGCAGAGACCGGTGAGCCCAAGTGTAAAAACACCACTTAATAAATGGACAGATACACTGTGCATTAACTGAAGTTTACAGATGGTGGTCCCAAGTTAGACTCCCTGTTAGGAGCCATATAATTGTCTAATGACTCTAAAAGCATCAAATGCACAGATAACAGTGCTACCCCTGAACATTTTTGTACATTTTTCATTAGCGACAGATGAAAGAACTACCTTAGCTGTACCTGCTGTTTCCACAAATATTTTAGAGCCTGATATGTCTTTACATTGTAAAGTGGAATAATAAGCACTAAGTGTGCTTGCTTTTACCAAGAAGACAGATGTAATCTCTGCCATTTCTCCCAGCAGGCTCTCCCAGTTTACTGGTTCCCCTCCCCTCCAGGTCCACTTTGGAGAGAATCTTCTCCTTCCCCCATCAGCCCCAGTGAGCAGCCAGCTTTTTCAATTACAGCTGAGCTCAAAAAGCTGAACTGAGAGGTAGTTTAAGGCCCATAATTCAATTTCTTAAACTGTAAAGTTAGCAAAATGGGGAGACTGCGAGGAAAGAGAGGAGGAAAAAAAAAAATCTCTATTTCAACTATTCTTTCAACCCTGTATGCTGGGTACTTTTTCATTCCAGGGTTTTAAATATGTCTATCTGTTGCAGTTGTGCACAGGGAAGTATCATTTACAAGTCATATGCAGTGTAGTAAGGAAAATCAGTAACTGCTGCTCAGAGTAAGCATAGGGAAATGCCATCATCTTTATTTGGGCAGTTTGACCACTTCTCAGTGCATGGCCTGCAACAGGAGAGCTCACCGTCTTTTTTGTTAATAAAACTCTGTACCACCAGAGTATTTCCCTAGGACTCTTACAATGGGATCAACTGTGTTTTTAGAAAAAAGACAGCTTTCTAATTGTCCCCCTCTGGTAAATGTGAAGAAATGAATCTTGAACTGTGCCTGGAACTCCATGTAGAGGTCCTGAGCAAGTGGTTTGCTACTTGTGGTCGTCACTAACCAACAGAAGCCTTATTTAAGACGTCTAACAGCATTAGAGTTCAAAGTCACCACTAGGTCACAAGCTAGTTCTCAAAGGATATCCAGAAGGGCAGACCCAGGAAGAGAAAAATAAGCCCCTTTCCCCATATAATATTTTCTTTATTTATTTTCATTAGAGACTACTTTTCAGCATAACATGTTATATTTCACAAAGCACTCAAATGCTAATTTTTAATCCAACTCTTTATCATTCATAGTAGGAGACCACTGGGGAATGATCTAAAATCTACTAAAGTCAGTAAATTCCTTGCCAAGGACTGCAATGACTGCAGGGTGAGGCCTTCGGTGAGCATGGGAGAGGGGGATTCATACTGTGTGCTTCCACAAATAGCTTGCTAATGCACAGTTAATTGCTTGCTACATTTAGTGAATTTAAGATTCTGGTTCAGAGGAAAGGTACTTATGCAAAAAGCATTAGACTTCAGAAATCTTATATTAACAATGCATCCATCCACATATCCATCCATCTCGCCGCTTCTGGACTACCTTAACACAGTCTAGTAGGAGTTGTGTGTCTCCTCTTCATCAAATTATGACCATGAAGGATCATTACAGAAAAAATATGAACCAAGCACTTCATATCAAAAAATGCATATACACAAAAATGCTTCGTGAAATCATATCAGCCCCTCTGCAATCTTGTCTCAGAGGGAAAATAAGAAAAGCCTGTCCATTTCTCTTCTCTGGAAAGAAAAAAATCACTTATTTTAAAATAATTTTTTATTTTAATTTGCTGTTAAAGGATAGATTATGATATCATTTCCATCCTCTGCAAGGCTGCAAAGAACCATTTCATTGGATATGGAAACCAGAGTATGAATGCAAAAGTATTAATGAAAATGTGAAAATCCCTTTGTTAAGGCAATCTCATCTGATACTCCTGTGTTCTGGTTGGTGGAAGCAATACTTACATTTGACTGCCAGAGTGATATAATGGAATTTTATAGAGAACAAATAAATTAAGTGATATTTGTGTTAGTATTTATTTAAGTCCTGAAGATGACTTACTCAGAATGTATTCACATAAATTTTTGGAGAAGGTGTAGCAAAGATTAATTGAAGTATTAAATCAATTTTATGACTATAGGGGAGAATGCAGTTCATCCCTATTTGTCACTGTATTCAATAAAGCACTACAGCTTAAGACTTTGATTTACAAATAGTGGAGGAAAGAACCTGAACACTAGAATACTGCTGGGTGTCTCTAAATTAAAGGATCTGTGTAAAAAAAGAAGTAATTCTTATCTACTGCTATGAGACTGGCACTACATGATATATGTAAAAGATGTAAATAATAAAAAGGACATACATAATGAGATTTTCAGGAGCTCTCAGACATGGCCTGATTCTGTCCCCATTGTACTTGTGATGCAAGTAGAGTTAACTCACCCTCACTGCATTTCTAAAACTCACTTACAACTGCATCTCTCATTTTTTTATCCCGTTCGTCTGATGCCCTGTGAAATAACCTACAAGGTTAGAAACTACGACTACAGGTGCATGTCTTCCATTATGTTAAATTACATCAGATTCAGTGAGGTGAGGAGTAATCTCCAGGATATGAAGACAAGACTCACATTGAACTCAATCTTCACACAGATGACAAAATGGTTTGAAAAAAAGGTGGGGGCACACTTCTGTTTTATTCCACTATGATCTCATCCATGCTGATGTTGCCTTGTCAGCATGTACCAGTACAATTCTACAAAGCAGTGTCTGGACATAAGACTTTTGCATTTTGCCACAACGTTGTCTGAAACCATTTGAAAAACTTCTGTTAACCTTCATGGACTTTGGGGTCAACACCTATGGCTTCAGTTGTGCTCTTCCCCCTGACCTTTCCCTCATCTTTCTCCGTTTTGCTAAATGATAAAAAGCTGTGTATTTAGCAGCTACACTTCAGCCTTTTTGCAATCCAGGAGTTTTCCTGGCACATAGCAATGATGGGATTGCTACGTATCTCATCACAGAAGTGATGTATTCAGCACCAATGGCAGAAGTACATAAATAAGGGTCAGAGATCAAAGCTAGCGGGTATCACAAATAACTGTTAACTTTTATTAATTTGTATGATCTTTAATAAAACACAGCTGATGTCCAGTGTGTCACTGACTGCCCTCACATTCAGTAAAACTGTTTAAAATATATTGAACATACTGAAACACAAACACTCAGAGAAAACTGGGATGAAATTTGTGATAAAACAACAAAATTACACAAGTCCATCATAAGTGTGAATGCCTGGGCAGAGAACATTGCACCAGGATCTGGATATTTTGCAGGTTTTCAGTTAAAATAGGAGTGCCCCAACACAGGAATTGATCTTAATTATCAAACACTTACTTCCCTGCTCTTGCCACATTTTCTTAATAAATGTTTCTAATTCTGGCTCTGATAGGTAATGTTTCTTTTGAAAGATTAGGGTACAGAGCAGAAAAATTAGTAGAGTTTTTTAAACTTTTCTAGTTTTAAAACTTGCTCCTTTGTGTCCACTGAGCTTTGCACCAGTGGAGCAGTCTGCGGTTGGAGTGTATCAATACAGCTCTATTGATTCCAGACAGAGCAATGCCAATTTATTACAGGTGTGAACCTGGTCCTTTATTATATCCGTGAGCTAGACTGTAAGTGGCTGAGTGAGCTTTCCTGACAGCACCAAGAAAGTCAGGGGAAAAAAATCTTTGATGATAGAAGATTGCTTAACATCAGTGAAAACCACTAGACCTAAAAATACAGTTGAAACAAATTATTCCTGTCTCTGTATTTTGTCTCACATGTCATGGTGTTATCTAAGTGCATGTGTGAATTAAACTAGTAGAGCTATGTGCTCGCAGGAGAAGGTGATATTATAGAATGAACAACTACCGTGACAGTGCACTCAGAGCTTACAATCATATTTGTTAGCCAACCTCTGCAGGCAAGTATCACAGATCAGAAACACTGTGAAATGTCAGGAGATGGCCATGCACTGCTGATTTTTGCTGAAATATGGGCTAGAGGGAAGTCTACCCACATCAGCAGACAGTATGCAGATTTGTGCTTTCTTGATGAGCCAGAAATAGAAGATCTGGCCACATGTCAATGACCAGCTCAGTTTGCAAGTCCGTATCAGAAAGGACAGGTTTCTAAGGTCCTTCATTGCTGATTTCAAAATATGGATAGTTGAAGAACTGATAATATAGGAAAATATATCTATTTTAGAAGAACAGATGTAATCTTCAGCCAGACATCTTATAACAAACATCTCTCTCCCTCAATCATACACAATTCAGCCAGCATTGCTTTGAAAGGGGACATGACGCCAGCTGGAGCAGGCTAAACATTCTGTGCATCTGAGAAATGTCTCCTATATTATTTCTAATGACTCATCTGCAAAGGGCCTCTGACCACCTTTAACTTGTCAGTAGAATTTATTGAGCAAACAGGTTTTCAGTCTGGTGCTTTCTCGTATCCCAGTATAAGAGTAGCTCTGAGAGGACAGAGAGGTCCCAGTACTTGTTTCTATCTTGCCTGGCTAAACAGATTCTCAGAATCATGTTTCTACCTGAATATGCAGAATTGCAACTTTTCATATTCAGTGTTCTCCAGTAGCCACCAAGGACACCCTCAGAGTGATTACAAAGTTTGTGTAAAAAATGGTTTAAACAAAGCTATTGTAAACTCTTGTTTATTTGCACAGCTCATCTGCAATATATTCATGGTGACAAAGCAGCTGTAACACACGTATTAGTTTTATAAGCTCTTCTACAAATAAAAAGCAATATGCTTCAATTTCTGAATGAGGTCTTTGTATATATCACTGCTTTAAATTCTTATTACCACCCATGGTATATACTTATTTCAATAAGATTATCTCTTGCATGAACTGCTAATTACACAGCAGTGAATTACTTTTTGGTCAAGCAACTGTTGTTGCATTGCCTTGAAGCTTTCAAGGAAAGACAGTAGCTTTTATTGCAGGGGATTATTCAGAAAATCCAAACACAACAATGGGCCTGTTGTTGAAAGTTTTGGTATGGCTAAATGATTAACACATAGGATAAAAGTATTTTCTAGTTTTCTTCTGAAAAACAAACAACAAAAAAAAATTGGTCAGTGTAAGAGGTCTCAGGGCACCCTAAAACTCCCTTTATGTATTTAGAAACAGAACTCCAATAATTACTGTTTTATGGGAAATCTCTTGGGTAGAGATGGGAAGTCAGGTTTCTCTCCTCTTTCCCAGATGCACTCCTTAGCAATCAGAGCGCACTATGAAAAGCAAACCTATCATCGACAGGCTTAAAAGCAACAGGAACAGCTAGGAACAGGCACTTCCACTGAGAAATTCAAGGAATACAAGAGGAAAAAAGAAAAAAGATGACCTCAATTCCTGCAATAAATACAAATAGTTAGCATCATTCCTCCCTGTGCTCTCACTGGTTGAGAGAGTCCCTTGGGAGACAGTCCTGAAAGGCAAAGGGGTCCAGGAAGGCTGGACATTTTTCAAGACAGGAAATCTTAAAGGCTCAGGAGCAGGCTGTCCCCACGTGCCATAAGATGAACCGGCGGGGAAGACAACTGGCCTGGCTGAACAGGGAGATTTTGGTGGGACTCGGGAAAAAAAAGGAGAGTCTACCACCTTTGGAAGAAGGGGCAGGCAACTCAAGAAGAGTACAGGGATCTCGTTAAGCCAAGCAGAGAGGAAATTAGAAAGGCAAAAGCGCGGCTAGAACTCAATCTGGCCACTGTTGTTATAAGAAGTAATAAAAAAGTTTTTACAAGTACATTAAGAACAAAAAGAGAACCAAGGAGAATCTCCACCCTTTATTGGATGCAGGGCAGGGGGTGTGTGTGAACATTGCCACCAAGGACGAGGAAAAGGCTGTGGTACTTAATGCCGCCTTTGGCTCATTCTTTAATAGACAGACCAGTTGTCCCCAGGGTATCCAAGGCCCTGAGCTGGAAGATGGGGACAGAGAGCAGGATAAACCCCCCATAATCCAGGAGGAAGCAGTTAACGACATGCTATGCCACCTGGACACTCACAAACCTATGGGGCGTGATGGGATCCACCTGAGTACAGAGAGTACTGAGGGAGCTGGTGGAGGAGCTTGCCATGCCACTCTCCATCATTTGTCATCAGCCCTGGTTAACAGGGGAGGTTCCAGACAACTGGAGGCTTGTGATGTGTGATGCCCATCTACAAGAAGGGCCAGAAGGAGGATCTGGGGAACTACGGGCCTGTCAGCCTGCCCTCGGTGCCAGGGAAGATTTAGCAGCAGTTCATCTTGAGTACGCTCAACAGGCATGTGCAGGTCAACCAGGGGATCAGGCCCAGTCAGCATGGGTTTATGAATGGCAGGTCCTGCTTGTCCAACCTGATCTCCTTCTATGACCGGTTGACCCACCTAGTGGGCAAGGGAAAGGCAGTGGATGTTATCTACCTGGACTTTAGTAAAGACTTTGACACTGTCTCCCACAGCATTGTCCTGGAGAAGCTGGCAGCTCATGGTGTAGGTAGGTGTAGTCTTCGCTGGGTTAAAAACTGGCTGGATGGCTGAGCCCAGAGAGTGGTGGTGAATGGAATTCAATCCAGTTGGCAGCCAGTGACAAGCGATGTTCCCCAGGGCACAGTACTGGGGCCAGCCTTGTTTAATATCTGTATCAATGATCTGGATGAGGGGACTGAGTGCACCCTCAGTAAGTTTGCAGATGACACCAAGTTGGGTGAGAGTGTCGATCTACTCAAGAGTTGGGAGGCTCTGCAGAGGAATCTGGACAGGCTAGGTCAATGTGCCAAGGCCAGTTGTATGAGGTTCAACAAGGCCAAGTGCCGGGTCCTGCACTTTGGTCACAACAACTCCATGCAACGCTCCAGGCTTGGGGAAGAGTGGCTGGAGAGCTGCCTGGCGGAAAAGGACCTGGGGGTGCTGGTTGACAGCTGGCTGAACATGAGCCAGCAGTGTGCCCAGGTGGCCAAGGCAGCTAATGGCATCCTGGCTTGTATCAGGAATAGTGTGGCCAGCAGGCGTAGGGAAGTGATCATGCCCCTGTACTCGGCACTGGTGAGGCCGCACCTCAAATACTGTGTGCAGTTTTGGACCCCTCACTACAAGAAGGACATGGAGGTGCTGGAGCGTGTCCAGAGAAGGGCAACGCTCCAGGACATGGTTTAGTAGACATGGTGTTGTTGGGTTGAAGGTTGGACTGGATGATCTCAGAGGTCTTTTCCAACCTTAATAATAATAATTCTATGATATTCTCTGAAGCAGCTTTCTCCAGTATAAGCCATTCTATCACATTGCTCCTGTGCAGTAATCTCGTCAGCCTGTGCTACTCATAACCTCTGCTAGCCAGTGGCATAGTTACTGGAAATTGCTGGGAAAATACCCTGATTGGGAAAATACTGTATTTTAATTCCAGAAAATTTTAGGACAAATTCATAAGTAGAAAAGACCTGTGAGATAATCTGAGCCATTTTCTGCTAGGGAATTTTGGATTTTTAGTGTGTTCATTGATTTTTGGCCTAAGGATCACCCTATATTGACACATGCATGTCCTGAACTGTGTAAGAGCTTTAACTGACTTCGTGGAACTCTTCACTGTGCAGAAAGTAAAATTAAAGCTCTTCCTTTTGAATGCTTGTGCACTCAACCTATGTTTTTTCATCACAATACTAGATACTCATAGGGTCTAAATCAGCCCATCTCTATCCCAGAGAGTATTCCTATTCATGCCAGCTGAGGATTCAGCTCAGGAGGGCGTAAATGTTCATAACAATAACAGAACCCTGTGGGAACAGGACCCACATGTAAACATACAGAAGTTTTTTGGTCTTCAGGTGTTTACTGAAATCACTATTAAATGTTAACAATATTTTGCTTAAAAATGGAGTTGAAATTTCGTGAAACAGCTCCAGCATAGCTAGAAAGAAATACAAAAAACTCTGCACTGTCTTCAGCTTAAAGCAGCTCCAACTACATTTAAAATAATAGCTTGAGAGGTACTGCACAGAGAGTATGAGAAATACTCCACAGCAAGGTGATCTATCAGAGAGAAACCTTGAAGCCTGAAAAGGAGGGAAAACAATAAATCCCCAGAATAAATATTGAAAGGGGAGAAAGAAGGAGAGAGATTTCATTTTATTACATTATTTGATGTCATGAGCATACACAGGGGAAAAGATTTATTTATTTATGTTTCCCGGAGGGGCTGGTTCTGTAAACAGATAGAAGAGGGGCTGGAAAATCCAAATTCCAAACAGAAAAGGTCAAGGCACAACAGAGCTGTATTTTCAGATACAGTGATATAATGGCCATAGCCGACACCGGGTTTGATTCCTTATTAGATTTTTGGTAGTTTATGGCTGGGTTATGCAAATTCCCAATCTGCTGGAAATATGCATGCATAATCTCTGGTTTGCTGCAAAGTGTTCCCTGGTGCAGTGGCAATGCTGTAATTACACTGGAGATCCTCGCACTTTTGTTTGAAAACCCTGTGTTCAGTCACTCACATGTTTCTCAAGAGAATAACTTCCCCTTGCTTGCTCTCAGACCAGAATCTGGACATTTAAATTTAAAGAAAATATACCTGTTAATCTAATTGGTCTAAAACATTATATTTATCTTTTCATAACATGCAAATTGGGGTGTTAAAATGGACCTATCCATATTCTTTTAACTGTCAAATACTAGCTCTTAAATTCAGAAGCCCTTTTCAGTAAAATATGGGTTTGAAATTCAGACTCAGGTTTATGTGGGTAACCCCACAAAAGTGGCACGTACAAGCATTCATCAAATAAAAGACCAGGCCCCTTCTCAGGGTATGGCAGCCTTTACTACTCCTGTATTTCTCGCAGCAAAACCTGGAGATGCAATCAAGTATCACATACCCTGGTGCAAAGGAATTGTCTCTACAACATGACTGACGCAGTGGATGCTTCCCCTTTCTTCCTGTTTTGCTTTGTTTTTTCACTATTTTTAAGTCTGGTCACCCTTAATTTCTCTATTTAAATGATAAATTATTTTCAGAAAACTCTCAATCATGCAAAATGCAAAGCACAACGGTGCCGGGTTCTCAGCTAGCATGTAGCCATGACCATAATAAATGGTAAGAGTAAGCATTCACAATGCTGTTTTATCACTGTAGGTTTAATTTATACATGCTGAATCATCCCATTGGTTTCAAGGGAAATATGCATAGCAGGTAAAGTTAAACATATACTTTGGATGTTGTATGATCAGAACATAAGAATATGGATCTATTCATTCAGTGTGTTTTGCTGTGGGCATATCTTAAGTTTCACAATCCAAACTAAAAAGAACCAAACCAGAGTGGAAATGTTTAACAGCTATTTTCTCAGATCCTCTAGCTATTGTACAAAGCTTTTACTAATATATTAATAAAACTGATAATAAATAACATATATGATTATATAATAATATATCAATGAGCCAATATATAAAATTTCTATTAATATTTTGTTAAATTTTTAGTCACCACGGTGTGTGTCATCAGAGGATATGTTGGGTCTCTTTGTGTATTATTAACGAAGCTCATCAGGCAAAATATGCTGGAGTTTTAAACAACGTCTGCTTACAGAGCTCCCTAACTGTTCCATTTTTGTTATTATTTTTGTACAGAATGATATGTTATGGTCTCTCATTTTAATTAGATAGCTAATAAAGCAAGCAGTTTGCCTTGGGGTACCCAGTGGCAAAGCAATACTGTGAAAAAGACTCACGGGCAATCCATCACCTTCTGCTGTGCTGCCTAGTAAAGAGCACAGCCATCCTGCCAGAGCAAATGGAGCACGCACTGGTGCACACCATGGCCAGAGCAAGCCCTGAAAATCCTGCAGTAACCCCACCGCCCTCAGCAAGGGTGCCTCACCCTGCGCGTACCTCCTGGTCTCGGACTGCGCGATTTTACTCGTTGTACGCGCGTGTTCTCTGGTCTAGTCTGGTCTAGTCTGATAAGGGTTTGATTTTGTTTGGCTGTAAATCTCTTTTGGACAATGCATAAACAGGCTGTATGAAAACAATTTGTCTTGGTTTAGCCTGCACATATAAAAGCAAGAGCTACTGGCAGCCAATTAAATGGGCTGTAAACGACTTGGGAAGAATGAAAGGCAGGGCAGTTGTCCTCTGCGGAGAGAGAAAAAAGCGAAGTACTTGAGAGTAGAGACCTTAGGTGGCTACCAGTTCCCAGCTCCCTGTTCTCTGCCTGCTCTCACTCGTTTTCAGGTGTCTTTTCAGTATTATGCTTAACTGCTTGAACTTCAGGACCTGTAGACTCGGAGGGCTAATTTATTAGTGGGAAAGTATCCAAGGGCTTGATCCAAAGCCTGTATTCAATGGAAAGCTCTGAATGTGGCTTTGAGCAACTGTGGGCTATCTATACTAAAAATTGAATGCAAAAAAAGGAAATGGCTTTTGCTGTTGCTATACTAGTCACATAGAAGCAGATCATCTTTCACAGTGCTGTCAGGTAAAGTCAAACTGCTTCTCTGGGAGATTAGGGATTGATTAAAGTCCTTGCACTCAAGAGAGATATATCTGTATTAATCTTGGAATTATTTGTCAAACATCCAAGATCTCTACTCTGATTTGTGGAATATATTCTGAAAGTCACCACTTAAAATGAGTCAAGATTTTAAAAATTATTTTTATGTTTTTAAAGCAAATGCACAGCTGCTTATTTGCCCCCAAACCAAGCACTGTTATTTTTAACACAGCACTCTTTTTGCTTTGGAATTGCACTTAACGTGTGATGCTGATTATAGAGAATGCAGCTGGGAAACTAGAAAATAGGAGTTAATACACCTTCAGACAAATCCATAAATCATAGTCACTGCTTCAAACTGAGAGCCAAGGCCAGGTTAGCACTGACAGCTCCTGCTGTCCCAGTCAAGAAAGTCCGGGCAAGCCAGTGAAGAAGTAACATGAAAGACAGTTCTCCAACTTTTCCCACTACAACGAATCGGTTGATCCTGTTTGGAGTAGCTTTTCAAAAGCAACTTCATGCTTGGAGTCTGGTATTCAGAAGGTGCTCCACATGCCATTCCTCAGATCCCCTTGGGATCCTGCAAACATGCCCTGGACTCTTGAACAATGACTGTGCTTTGCATTGCACAGGGCAGAAAGGGGAATAGGAGGAATATAGCTGGATATCTCTGTGTGAATGAGTGCTAGTATTTCAGTATAACTGCTGCCTTGTTGTAATGTGGCTATTAAGTGGAACTGAAAAATTATGGAATCACAGAGGACAGGACTGGAACAGACTGCTCCAAGTCCTAGTTAGTAATGAAGGCCAGGTTTAATTTGGCCATACTTTCTCTCTAAGATTAGATAAAGAAACATGGCTACAATTATTTTTCACAGCTTGTTGTCATGCCTGATGGCAGTCATCTTGCTCACATGTAAGATAAAAATGTTCTGGATAATCCAGTTGCAGTTCAGTAAATAAGTAGTGATATGCACCAGATATCAAAATTTTCTGGCTTAGCAACTCTGGCAGAATAATCAATAACTTACACACTGAGAGTGGTGGGAAGAAGGAAACAATGAAGATAACAGATCGTAGCAGAGCATCAGGACCTACAGGAGGTCGACTAACTTGCTCTGATAAGGATGACTGGCCTTTTGCCTTTGGAAAATTTGGGCTTATTGGCAAGGCAGGAAACATTTGGGGGGAGTTTCCTGAGCCAGAGAAAATCATCAGTGCACAGCTCAGCGCAGCTTTCAGTCTGGTCAGAGAAAGCCCTAGATCTGGAGCATTACATAGTGATTAGGGTTCACCCAGGCTCAAATCCAGTCCTGCGCAGGAGTTAAGACAGTGTGAGCCTTTCATAAAGGACAAATTACATCCCATATGAGAACTGTAGGCCAGGAAGGCCTGGCACAGGGGGATCCAGCTGGAAATAATGGAGAGTTTACGCAGCCTTGTCATCAGTCACAATGGTCCCATTTTCACCTTGGCTCAGTTGGGGCTATCTGGGCTTCCACCTTGCTGAATAAATTAGTACAGCACTCTTTAACAAGCAAGTGAAGAAGGCTACCATAACGCTATCTCTAAGTCCTGCCTGTTAGATACCCACATGTCTGCTAGGAACTAATGCTGGGATGATACGGGCTCAGGCTGGTTTTGGAGGCAATACTGAAGACACTTTAATGAGGAGGGCAGGGGAAAGTTGGGGTGGTTTGTTTTCCATCTTGTCTCCTAAACGATAATTCAGAGTAAGTTGGAAAGCAATTACTTTTAATGTCTTATCTAAAATTCTATACTGACTAATAGCCCATATAACTTTCCAGTCAAATTCTGTGAGAGACTGAGGCCTACAACTCAAGCAGAAGTGATTTGGTGGCATAGACACGGAAGAATTGATATTCATGATCTTGCCTTAAGGTTCACAGCAGGGCTGAAGCTAGCCTACTGACTGGGACTGTCCAACCATAAACCAAATGAGAGCCTGAGGAACAATAGGGAAAAAGCCAATTAGTTGATACACCAGAAAATGGATTCCCTAGAAATAATTGTTGGAATCAATTTTCCTTAAAGGAAAAAAAAAAATTAGGGGCAAAACAGAAAGGAAAACACCCATAATGTCATCAGGGGACTTAGTTAAAAAAATGTATATGCAGACTCTTGAAGATAAAATAAGACTGTGATCAGCAACCCTGATCTAAAGAGGAAGGGTGAAGATGCACAGTTGTGAGCAGCTGTGAGCCTGCCCGGTGTTTTGGGGAAACTAATGGAGCCTCAGGCTCCATCTCATCCCTGGTTCATCTGTGCCTGCCCACGGGGAGCTCAGAGCCTGCAGACCTTTCTGTCTTGCTGAAACAGATTGCAGTCATCAAGGTGCTTAGCTCTCCTTCATGGGCCACATTTAACCAGGCTGAATTCCCCAAGTAAGGTATTTTAAATTATTGAATTCTGCTATGTTTATTATTTACTCAGGTTAGCTGTGTGGTGTGGTCACACATCTTGTGCTTTCTAGGAGAGGGACTGATGGCTGCTACAGAAAACAAGAAATTTTCACAAGATGTTGATAAATTAATAAAACACCAGCAAATGCACTTGCCCTCAGGTTTAAAAGACTTGAAAAATCAGACATGTTTCATACTTGATCAGTTTGAACTGCAGCGGCTGTTGTAATGAAGTGATGCAACTGGTGGGGCAGTTTACAGAGCTGGAGGGGCATCATTCCAACCCCTCTACTCTGGGTTAAAAGCTGCTCTGTCAAGACTAAGGGTTCTTGTCAGACAAATTTGGTGCCAGAAATAAAGATGCTGCAGCGAGTTGCTGCGGGGTGGCCCAAACATGAAGCCCTGAATGTGAACCTCAACATCTCTCAGAGACTGTGGTGAACAATGACCACCTGGATGCCATTCATGTTTTATTTCAGATGGCTGCATGGACCAGCACTGAACAGTGCACTCAGGCCACAGTTTCAAACCAGCGGCTGTTTACAGGCATAAATAGCAGCCACAGGAGCAGCTGGGAGCATGGCTTGCTTTATTGGCTTCCTGCCCAAGAGATTACCTTGCAGCTTCTCCTGTTCCTGTACATACGTTTACAGTCTAAACCTTCTCCAAGACATTTATTTAAACAACACAGTCTTAGGCAGTGCAGGTGAGTGCCTGGCACAAAGCAGCCCCGACCTCATCTGAACCTGGCTGGAGCTATGATGGTAGAAGAACACAGAATCAAACACAACTTTACCCTCCACCTAGCAGTGAAAATTCAACGTAGGAAAACACCAACAATTCCTGCTATTTTCCTATGGTTTTCAGTACCACCATAAAACAATGGTGTCTTGAAAATGGGCTGAATTTATTTGGCCAGCAGGAGGCATCCAAGGCAAACTGTACAGCAACAAGCTGGTTAGCTGCAGAGACAGGAGATTTCTGCAGCACACGAGTCTGCCTTCAGTCACTTGGGCTAATGAGCTTAACTAATAATGCAGTAACTAGATTGCTGGCAAACCATAAATAGTCCTACAATACAATAATACCTAATACAAACAATGTCCAAAAGCGTTTTGAAAAATTATGCTGCTTAACATTATTCATGAATTTTTGCAAGCAATTAAAGAGAAACTACTGTAATTTTTTTATCATAAATCTTTGCAATTAAGAAATCATCCATAATTCGTGTCCTGAATTCCCCCAGAGCAAACAGATACTAAGGCAAGACTATAGGATTCTTATTATCTATTGATGATAAATAACTTGCCTTTTTCCTACTAAACTGACTTTTGACTTTGGATATTTCCTTGTGTTTACAATCTGCTCTGTCGCACTAGCATCAACTCAGAGAACTGTTGCTGTGGTATTACTCTGGGTTTATATCACTCATAGCAGGAGAGCGGTGTAAGGCAAGCCTCTTCAGAGGGGATGCCTAAGAAAATTTGTTACCTTGGCTAGAGGTATTGTTTCTTAAATGGGCAGTGTGAGGCTCTCTGGGGGTGGGTCACTGCTGCTTTGCTGAGCTGAATCTTATTTATAGATTTCTTCAAACTATCAGGGACAGGTTGTGCCTTCATGTTTGACACAGGGTGGTATCAAGCAGGCTGTCTTTAGGAGAAGCGCCAGGGAGGGAAGGTGGCCCTGGAGGGCTGCTCACTCTTGGGGCTTCCAGTGGGAAACCAAGCCACAGCAAAGCTGGGCACACTCCCCCTTCTTCTTCAAGTGCATGTGTCTAGAAAAGTGTTTCTCCATGCAAGCATGGGTCTGGGGAGGAACTGAGCTTAGGATACCCCGCACCACCGCCCATCCAAAATCGCAGGGAAGCCTTGACACATCTCAGCCATCACTGAGTGTGCAGTCAAGCCCCCCGCAACAACAGAGAGCAGGGAAGAGCCCTTATCCCAGTGTGCATGCAAAGGCTGAGGCTCACTTAACCCATAGACACTTGGGAGCTGGGCACCCAGCAGGCTCCATGCAGTACCGCAGCACGATCCCAAAGCTGGCACTCACCATGGGAGTGCTGCAGGCCCAGCAGCGTGCTCTTGCTCCCCATGCAGGCAGAAACTGTCCAAAGTAAGTCCTCTCCCCCCTGCAGCGCTATGGTGCAGGGAGTACTGGCTTGGGGCTGGCTGCAGCATGCTCTGCTGCAGGACTCTGCCTTACACAGACCTCCAGGCACTGAAGACTGGAAACACCTTAATTTCCTACGGTTACCGCAGCAGTCTTATGCCCATTAAGCCTTTCCAATATCCATTGTGTTTACACAGTGTTACAAATTAAATGCGTTGCAAGGATTTTACAGGAGTTTTTAGCATGCAATAGCAACTAACACCTTGAATAAATGTAAAAGGCCTATGCTGAAGAAAATGTCACAAACTATTCTGACTGAATTTATATTCTCAGATTATTATTGATGTTGTGATATAAGAAGTGGGAGTTCACTATGCCGGGTATTGTATGAATGTATGGACAAGGGGAATTTCAAGGCATTATGCTGTGATTTAGTCACACAAATGTTATTAAAATCTTTGATATTCACTATGTAGCTACATTCCTGTACATTACTCTGGAAAATTAATACAGTGAGATGCATCCCTCCCCCATGTTAACTACTGTATGCAACAAAGTGAATTCAAAATGCCCCTTTGCTCTCTCCATGACTACAGTCAGCAGCAGTTCTGCAAATGATTAATGGCTGACTGTCACGCACTGCAGTCAGCAGGGAATGGGAGGTTCATGGAAACATCTGGTAGCACTGTCACCCCCAGCTCATCCAGCCCTGGGAAGCTCCCCCCTCCCACTGCCACTACAGCGGGGTAGGTCCCAGCTCACCACCAGCGCACCACACAGCTGGTACACCTCTGCCTGACCTGCATCTGCCAGGGCAGCAAAATCAGCACTACCTTACCCAAGTGGCCAGAAGGTACTTTGCTTATCAGTGGCTTTATTTGGGTGTATATATTTTTAATTAATTACATTACCATTCCCTCCCTGGGAAGGGGGTGCAGAGTTGTTAAGAAAATGCTAGGCTTCAAAAGAAAGAGACCTCTGCAATGGCAAATGACTATGAGTGTTACTGTTGGCTTCAGCTGCACTGTCAGACACATGGCAAGGACAGAAGGACAGCGTGATCGGCTCCTTGCTGGAGCCTTGCTGACTCCTTGCCCACCTGCTACTGATAAGAGAGTGGGTGTGAAGTCTGGGTTGCCTGTTTGCAGCTGCAAGAAGTGCTTCAGTAGGAGGAATCAGTGTCAGCAGTGAGGAAGGAGACACTATCTAGACAGCTCCGCAGTGCACAGAAAACCTAATTCTATGCAGCCTCCTTGCAAATGTCTTACTTATAATTGATATTTTATTGTTTACTTTGGAGACTTGCGTTTATCAATGACACTTTGCTGCACAAAACAGCTGGAATGCTTCTACCTCCTTTTCCAAAACCTGGGGCGAATTGTGGTGATAAATGAGCCCTGGAAAAGCATGATTTATAGCTCTGTTGCCTCAAGGTGCACTGCAGATCCTTTTGTACAAATTAAATTCTGCTTAAAAGTCCTTAAATTTTTCAGGGTCACCTCTCTTCTTCCCTGTCACAATTCTCATTACAAATCACTGAAATTTTCTCTTCCTTTTTAAAATATTATTTTAACTAAGGGTCTCATCTTTCCATTTATTTTCCCTTCAAAGTTGCATTGGGCTTCAACCAGTATCACCTCAAAGTCGATGGGCAATGTCTGGTCAACAAAAACTTTACTTGTAAAGAGGACAAGGCTGGCCTCCTCATGGTAAGAATCCAGAGTATGCAGTATCCAGAGATACTGTGTATGCATGATGATTGACTGCGTCTCACTACTCCCTTGTTTGCAAAAGCTGCCAGTTAAAACCACAGCCAGCCTCATATTGAATCTGATTTTCTGACTTGCCAGAATGCAGTATCTTTGATACCTGTGGTAAGGAAAACTAATAATTATACTGCAGAGATCACCTGTGCTTTAAATGCAGTTAACAGGTGTTTAACAGCTGGAGTTGTAATTGAAGGCAGGGCTAGCAGCTAGCCCTCGATTCTGCTGTAATTCTGGTATTCATTTCCCATTTGACTTTGGCAAGATGACTGAATGACAAAAGCCTCAGGCTTCCCACCTGTGTGGTTACCTTCTTGTCTCGGTTAACTAATGTTTCTAAGTTGCCTTGAAATTTCCAGGTGGGAGGTGCCACATAGTACATAGTATTTATATTTGCACATTAGAATAAAGATCTATTAGCAAAGACAAACAGATCTCTGCAGCAATAGAAAGCTTCACAAGTCAGCCTTGTAGCACCATAATTGGGTTGAGAAGTCCTTCAGACTTACAGGTAGGAGCTATCTAGGTGATGGGAACAGCAGTTTTCCATGAGTAGAACTGTGTCTGTTCTGCTTTGAGTATCAGGGACTCTGCACTGACCCCAGCCATAGGGTAAATGTTCACACAGCTGATGAGTGCCCAGAGTTACGTTAATTTTTAAGAAGATGCATTGCATAAACAGGTTGTGAACAATCCCCAACATAGTCATTTTATTGTCATAAATGCCCATCCTAGTTTTCTCTGCAGAGCTTCCCTCTGTCACTGGATGGCTTCCCACAGACTGTGGTGTCCAGATTCTTGTTCCATGCTCTGAATGGTATTTCATTAGTTACGGTGTGCAGATGGTGTAAAGTATGTACTGCCAAAAAAGGACCTTTCACAACTTGTCCCGATGTCCTACCCTGCTCCCCTAGACCAAAATGTGCACTCTGCCCACACGCTGTTACTGGGAGGTATTTCTATCCCTACCCTTTATAAGGGGGTCTCTTATCCAGCTGTTGATCCAGCATCAGAGTCCCAGAGCAGCCTGAGTCCAAATGGTCTTTTGGTCTGGGATTGCACATTATGAGTCTGCAGAAATCTTGTGAGTGTTAGGAAGTGTTGTTAAACCTTTTACAAGTGGACGATGTCGGGCTACACAATAGGGACCCTCTTGAACCCCTATGGGACCTTTCAAAACAAGAGGTGGGAAAAGAGATGAACAAGAAACAAGGCTTTTGAGGCCACAAGTTCCCCAGTCCCTGTGTGAGGCTGAAGAAGGCAAACAGGGCTTTGGCTGATGACACTTGTACAAGTGTTGTGCATATAATGCAAAGCTGGCAGCAGCTGGCTTTGCAAACTCAGGACCTCTCATCATTGTGTGTTACAGAAAGGGGAAAATGAAGGCTTATCAAGGAACTGTTCTCCTGGTGAAATCAGTAACTACCTGGTCAACAGGACTTGTACACACAGCAAGCATGAAGCTGAAGGAAGATGTAATGATTGTTTTAAAGAAAGATACACAAGACTTGGCAGTTGCAAACATAAAGGATGCTCAATGAGTTTAGGATATGGCCTATGGCAAAAAAGTGATGGTTCTAGACAGAAATATGCAAAATGCAGGGAATCTTAATTAATGAGAACTAGACATTCTGTATCAAGATACAAAAGATACAAAACTGGGACATTGTTGTAACTAGAACAAGCATATATGGCACATGGCATGGGAACTACAGGTTTTGGGATGAACTGACAAAAGTACCCTCATATACCCGAGATACACACTGAAAACAGATTTTGAAGTAGATAGAGCAATGAATTGTTCAAGAGTCACTGAGCTTGACATCTCTATAAAGTTGTTCTAGCACCATATGCTTTGTTTTTCTCACATAAGATGTATTTGGTTTCTTTCCCATAAGCATGGGTTATTACTGATGAGTAGCACAACTAAAGGACCTGTTTCAAATTTAAATCCAAAGCAATCCTATTAGCAGGTGTTTAGTAGGACACTGGTGAATTACAGGCAGCAGTAGCACATAACTATGCTGTGAAGTGTTGTGGGGCTCTTTCTGAGGACAAGGTGTTGAACTGCAATATACCCCTTGTATTAGAGTAGTAGTATCAGAAAAGATAGCTGTGAAGCACTTGGATGCAATGGCCAAGTTCTCATCTAATTTCCATGATGCAAGTCATTAGAAGAGCTGCAGGCCTAAGTTCAGCAAGGGAAGAATCTGGCTCAGCTCTGCAGACACAGCTCAGGCCAAAGAATCCTCTGAGACAAAGAAAGGGCATCCCTCTTTACCGTGGTACCATTCTTGTGCCCTTCTTAGACTAGAAAGCAAAAGAGACAAATACATGATGAAGACTTCAAGTGGGTAATAGATGGCATAAATCATACAGTGTTCTAAGCCATAAATATACAACCAGGTAATTTTAAATATTTAGCAATTTTGCCAGCAGTCCACAACAATTCTTATGCTAGCATAAAATTTTAACAGAAAGAGAGGAATGGGGTATTTATAGAGATAACAAGAAGATCTGATTTCATTTATTTATTTATTCAATTATTTATTTATCTAATTATTGGTTTTAGAAATTGTACCACAGTCCATGCCTAAAGTTTAAACCAATGTCTAATGTCTAGGTATAAGGACGACTTTTTTTCTGGCACTTTGCTACCAGTATCACTGTCACTGGGTGTACAGTGGCATGTGGCTTTAGCCACTCTAGGACCTTGGAAGAATGCCCCATGACTAACTAGTTCCTGTTCTTTGGAGAGCACTGAATGTAAGCGTGATGCTTGGACCTTCCTATTACCATTTTTTTCTTTACGATTCGTATTGTGGCAGGACTTGGACCATCAGTCACCATGCCTGACTTCATTGTATGAACATAGTGCAAAACCTGCTCTGAATGGAAGCCCATACATCTGGCCAGCAGTGACAGGGTCAGAGGGCCTGGGGAGAAGGATGGCCACCATCCTGTTCTGAGAGGCCACGCAGGAGACACAAGTGCCTGTTCCTGGTGTGCAGTGAAATATTTCTTGGTCTGGTTTGCAAGGAAATGGATGGAGTCTGGAGGATGTTCTAGGGAAATTGTAGCACCCTCTGCATTGAACAGGCAGAGCGATGGCTGCTGATATGAGCATGTTCTGAAATGCCACAGCTCCACCTTGGCTAAACAAACCCTTAACATGTATCAAGAGCAAAACCTACTTCATGCACAAGACAGTTTACATCTCTGATACAAATTTCCAAAACTCCACAGAATGTTGCATAGTTCTTTTTCTATTTAATTCTGCCTTTAAGAGAATACAGAGTGTGGGTGGAAAGTGTAGAGCTGTTCCTAAAACGCCAGCCCTTACCATACACAGGATTTCATGTCCTCTGTCCTCCTCCACCTGTCACAGAAACATATGCAATTGCCTGCAGGTTCAAACTGCCAACAGGACTAAAATTTCGTACACTGTGGCAAACATCTGACAACTGACTGTGTCTGCAGGGTAGGTTTTGCCTGCTTCACTCACCATGAGCTTTGCTCTGCTCTCCTGGAATAATGCACAGATATGAAACCTTTCCTGGGATTAATGCCTGGGCACGCTACCCAGGAAAGCAAGATTCAGAATACAAAGCGGGGAGAGCTCCAAGGTCTCCTTTTGTCTTAGAGTATTTTTGCAAAAAGAACTGACAGAATGAATTTCTTGGGTAGTTACATGCACATCACATGGACTTTCACTTGAGCCCCATTGTAATTTGGCATTAGTTAAATGTACCATTAAAGTAAGACGTTAGCTAAAAAGCTCCTCAGTAACTCTCCACCCCTGAAAAGCATTTACCAAAACCATATTATGTTCTTGATTGCCTTCACTGTATTTTCTGTGGTGTTTTTTCTTTCAACTGATTGGAATTCTGAGATAAAACAAAACCTAAAAAGAAATGTGCTCTGACTTCTTTGGCATGTGACCTTGAGAGTTGAGCTGTTATATGTCATAAATAATGAAAAATTAGATATATAGGCTAAAACAGTGAGGAAAGTATTTCATATGATTTTCAAGGGCTGTAAGCCCAATAAGAGCTGATGTCTATCAGACAGTTATATAAATAGTCTTGTAACGAGGAAGAGCATATAAGATCCAAGATAGATTTCTACTTTTTAATGAGATGTGAGAATATATTACTTCAGAATTTAAAGGCTATTTTTCTTTTTGAAATTCAGATCTGGCTTTATGAATATTTTATTTAAAAAACCCAGATGATGGTAATAAGTTTTCCAATGCTAGGACATTTCTCTTTAACATGTAAGTATATTGTTGACAAACCTAATTTTTTTCAGAAAAATCACTTCAAAGTTACTAATATACATTTTAGAACTAAATTCAGTCTCAGTCCATCCACTATTTTTTCCAGTACTGAAGCCTTCTGCCATTGTGAGAAGTTACAGCAGAAATTACTGATAGCCTAGAAAGAATAATTGCTCCTACAGTCCCTGCTGGAAACTTCTCATAAGGATAACCTTGCACCAAAACTGTATTTTTTGAAAAAGCTTGCATCTAAATTGGCACTGGAGTTTCTGGAAAGAGGAAACACTGCCTCATTTAACAAGTACCCTCGAATCTGTTCCATGATTGAGATAATATTTTATTGCATTGTCAAATAAGTTTTGCACTGTAAACTTATTAAAGCAGTAAGTTTTATTGCTTTATTGGGAATTCATTTCAAAAGGATTTCTCTGGTTACAGCCAGATCAATAGCTACATTTTGCAGAATATGAAGATTTTATTTTAGTTTGGAAATAGTAGAGATTGCTTTAAGATTAATTTCAGCTGCAGTACAAGGAGGATGTTGGAACAAGCAGGCATGAGATTCAGCACCGGCCATTATTTTGCCAAACGTAAAAACAAGGAACATATTTCCCCACCTGACTGATAGATGGTAGGTAGATCAGTCAAATTCTCTCAACTGAAAGATGCACAGTTCAAAAGTGATTGAGGACAGACAGGCACATGTACAGGTGGCCACACACATAATCAGCCTTTTTTCAGGATACAGCAAAAATCTTCCTCAGGAAACCAGACTCAAAGTGCTATGATTTTCCTAAATGCTGGAATTTATTTGATCTTGGATTTATTTGATATGCCACCACTGCTCTTTCACACATAAGTGCCATCAGCAGTGGAGAAGGGCAAATGAAAAGAAGTCATATTTTAGGCTTTCAACATCACTAACTAGACAAATTCAATGTACAAATCACATTCTGTATCCCTGAAAATCTTCACATAAGAAACTCACACTCTGCTTCAGGTGTACAAGATATTCCTCTCACCCATAGGGAAGACGGGCTACCTGCCCCTTTCTGAGAAGCGACATTGCTTTAGCAATGTAATACAATGTGATACAATGCAACGTGTGCTTTCATTCTTATATGCATATTTTACTACACTTCACTTTGGGACCCAGTATAAGGGACCTTTGTACCCTATCCCATGCACACCTGCATGGCTGACCTCCTCCAGAAGGCAGCCATCTAAAGCCTTTCTGTATGACCTCAGTTGGCTTCTCTTGCCTTGACAGCATTGCCTTAAGTCAACACACTAATGTTTCTCTTCATGAAAAAGTGCTTAATAACGTCTGTTCCAAGTCTGCTCTTCCTTAATTTCCACTTGTGCTCCTGGTACTATCATCTGGTAGACATTATCTACAGCAAATTAAGAATTTATGTACTTCAGGAAAATCTTGACTGGAGGCTCATCGGGGGAGGCTGACTGGGGGCTTTTTCATTAAACTTTTTCATTTCGCTTAAAGATTGAAAAATGTATGAAACAGCTTCTCTGGGGAAGGAGAAATTTCTAACTCTTTAATAAGCACTATTTATCAAAGACATATAATGTGAACCGTCTGCCAGATGTAGAGTACATGGTCTGGAAATTCTTGTATATGAGCTGCCTGGAGGCTTGCATCTGCCGTTATCCATGTGTTATATCTGCTATGTTCACCTCTTTCTGACAACCGTCAGATCTTGGGGAAGCTCCTCACATACATACACACTGACAAGGCCATCTTCTTGCGGTGGCATCCTTCTTTCCCTCTACAATCAAGACGCAGTCTCACCCCATGGAATAAGACACAGATGCACCATGAGCTTCTGGAGGCAAGCACAGGTCCTATGTGGGAGGACAGGTCAGCCTCCCGTTCAACACACTGTGCAATATAAGCTCTGCAGTGCCAGCTATCGCATCTCCTGGCAAGAAAGACATCAATGTTAGTAAACAGAAAGACACCATGTGGGAGATGGCCATGATTAAAACTCACAAAAACGAGCACACTGGATTGAGTTGATGCAGGTTTTAGAACTAGTTTTCATTTAAATTTTCATTTCTACTACCTTTATAAATCTTTTTACAGCTTTACAGCAGATATATTAATGGAGCTGACTTATAGTAGAGGAATGTAACTTTTCAATATGTAGCCATGGAAAATATTTGTATAGCTCAAATATAATTAAATTGACCCATAAAAGCTTCATTATATTTTGAGAGTCAAGGTCTCAGTGTAATGAAAACCTCCTTCCATTGCTATTACATTCTAATCAGATTACTTATCTAATCCTACTCATTTATCAAGTGTATCAGAATTGATCTGCAACATACAGGAGCTCTTAGTACTTTCTGATTTTTTCAGGGGGTTTATTTCTGCCTCCTCTTCCTCAGTTCCTCATTTACTGCAGAAATAGAACCAGCAAGCTGCAGAGCACTGGCTCTGTACAAATCTCTAATATGTAGCGAAAGGGACTATTAGGCAGATTCACTCTTAAAGATCAGTGTCTTTCTTAATATTAAAGTTGGAAAATGGAACAATTATTTTTGCATTAGCAAGTCATACCGACAAATTCCCCCTGTACCCTCTTACTGTCATGCCAAAATGAATCATCAGCATCTTATTAAGGTGCCCAGGCTATCCCATAACAGTAATAAAGTGTAAATGTATCCCAATTATTCATTTAATGACTTCATGAATATTCAGTATTAAGAAGCAGTAGCTGAGCTCACTACAGTAGGTTACAAAGGACACAGGCTGCATATCCCTTATTATTTCTCAGATGACTTAAGGTTTATTGAGATCTTTCCAGTATCCATAAATGATAATTCACTGGGACAACACCTATTCTGTGACAGGTACAAATCCATACAGTTTGAGTGCTCTCATCTACATATTTCTTGGGAAAGGATCTAATCCAGTAGCAAGAACAGATTTAAGGGTAAAATCCAACTTCTCTGCTAAAGAAACAGATGCTGGACCAGAATGACATGAATTTGGATGTTTATAGTATTTTTCATCTGGACTTCAGAAGCACTAGGTACGAAATGCTGTCTTGCACTTGCTCAGCAGAAGATCTTTACATTTTGCTTTTTGGTAGCAAGTGAATTCATCTGTTGTATGCACTGTGTACTCCCTTTTGCTATTCCCCTCCACACCTTCACTCTAGCCCAGCCTACATTAGTGCTGTGTGAGCTCACAGGAACTGTCCCAGTCCATTTGACGGGATGGCACGGGGTTAAATTTTGCAAAATGAGTTGGCACAAAAATACTCAGCAATGTTATCACAGAAAATGGCTGCTATGAAACAAATGGTCTTTTTAAAGAAATGAATGCCAATGGAAGTGTGAACAGTGACTATATCTTTATGCATACGTATGCATTGTTCTCTACCACACTGCTTTGTTCTGCACTTTGCCCTGTGCTGGCCATCCTTGAATGCAAAAACCACCCCATGTCTCCATCGGACCCTCTGGAAACCTGTTTGACCAGAGATCCCCAGCAGTGCCAGGAGAGACACCCCCCCACACTTTGCACAAGGCTCACAGTAGAGGGCTATAAAGCCTTGATAAGCTTATACTAAAAAAGAAACATTTTTGTTCAAAGAGCTGGCTACTGCCCAGAGCAAATCTCAGGTGGGCAAGTGAGCAACTAATCTCCTGACAGAAAACTTAATTGCTAGCCTGAGAGTAAAAAGTGAGAGCAAATTCTTGGGAGAGCATGGACCAGCTGCCTTTAGAGAAGGGTCTACTACTATTATGGAAACCTGAACCCAACCCCAAAGCTGCACAGAAAGAGATGGGAGCAGAGGGCATGTGTCCTGGTCTGCTTGGAAGATGAGGATCAACTCCTGATACATTTGAACAGGAGGAAACTGAGGAAAGGATTCATGAATAGCTCTTGTGTTTTCTAAAATACAGAGGGAATGGTTCAGAGATGCTCTGCTCAGACTGTGGCTATTTGCTTCAAAACGATGAATTCTTGAACATATTATCTGAATGTAAGCTAATGCCTTAAGAGGGAAAGGAGCCAGTTTCTGAAAAGTTTTGCCAGGTAGACTGTTTAAACCCAAGCAGTAAACCTGAAGACTTCAGGAACAAGAGTGCCCACGCATTGGCAGGTCCCTGGTGAGATGAAAAGAACAGGGTCTCGCGACTGTGTCAAAGCTCAGTTGTTTGCCAGTGAGCCAGCAGTAGTTCCAGAGTGCAAAGATGAAAAATCAACTGTAGGCTGATTTACGATTATTTATTAGTTTGACTTTGTCAGTCCTACAGATATGCAAAAAACTAATGCCTTCCAAGCGCATAAGTTGTTATCCTGTTAAATTGATGCTGGTTTTGGAAGGGTTGTCCTTAGTTTTCTGTTTTCTGGTTAACTGGAGAAAGTGTCACTTTCACTAGGCATGCTCCCATGAGGATGCCTGAGAGTCTTTGAAAGCAAGGAGAATCAGGCAGTGGATGCATAGTTTGACTGCATTAGCTTTTATGAAGGAGTCTTGTAACTTGAGACGTGCCAAGTAACACTTCAAAGAAAATATTTATTTTTAACTCAAGTCAATTGGTGAAAGAAAGACTGTCTCTCCCTACACCAGCCACATATTCGAAGAACATAAAGTTCAATTTCTACTTTCTTTTTCTTCTAGAAAAATGATTTGCATTGCTTTTGGCCTATATATTGCAGAATGACTCTAACTAAAGATTCCCTAGTATGATTTTGTCGCAATCTAATTCCAGCAAGATTGTATTAACTATGTTGCCATCATGTCTCTTCCACTGAGCAGACCTTTATCAGGCTCTAACACTGAGGAAGGCAATTATCAACCATACTGTGGAAACTATCACCACAGTATATTAGAGGTCAAAAGTGCAAATGGGTTCAAAATGAGAAAGGTTCACAAATGGGCACAAAAATTCATGGAAGGCAGACTCATCAGTAGCTACTAATCATTAAATGGTCTAGGTGCAGCCTTGAGTACAAAAAATCCCTGAACAGCCAACCGTGGTGAGCTGGGAGGCTATACCATGGGAAGGATCATACCATTTTCCCTTGCTTCTTTTACTCTTTCCCTAAGCAAATGCTGTTGTCCATTTTCAGACTTGGAATACCAGTCAGATGCCACATGATCATTCTTATGATTTAAACTAAACTTTATGGCCATGTCTTTGCAACATGCTTTGTATCCACAAAGAGAGTTTGATTTCCTAGAATTCATGTTGCACTGAGATCAATGGCAGCTTTGTGATGTAAGGAAGCTGCAAAATCTGCTCTAGGCATTTAGACGCTTAACTGCCATTGTCTTGTTATGCAAATCTGGCTCTTAAATAAAGAGTGAATCATCCTACCTAAATTTAGCCATGTAAAAGCAAGCACTTAGTCTAAGCAGTTCTTTAGGTTTATGATATTGTCAGGGCAAGATGATTCAAGAACCTGACGGCTTTTCCTGTTGAAGATATTAGAGTTCCTTTAGAAAACACATTTTCATGTAAATTCCTTTAGATAAATGTGTGAATAAATATATGTGTGCATATATATATATATTTATATGTTTTAAGCATAAAATCTACATTTTACCCTCCAGCTTTAATTAAGGACGCACTAAAAGGCAGGGTCAAATCTGTGAAAGTCAACTACTCACTTGGATGCCATGATACACTCATATTCAGGAGTATGCTCATTTCTAACCATCCCATCTGTGATATCTTTCTCTTTTTAAATGATTATGAAGACCGAAAGATTCTGTTCTCTGAGGATGTGCTCTAGTTTTTATGTAGTTGGGATGTTTGTCATGAGCAAGCTTGAAAGTCAAAGGTTTTAGGTTTTACTGAAAATACTTCACGCTCCTATAAGCTTTCCCTGTAATTTATGTGCAAGTGGCTCCAAATACACAGCTGAGGATGCCATCTGGGGATAAACTGAAATGTTATTTCTGGGATACTGCATCAATGACTTGAGTCTTAACCTACAGGAAAAAGGATGAAGAAAGAGCATGATAAAAGCTATCACTATAATCAGTTTCGAGACTATATTCCTACTGAAGAGAGATATTTCTTCTTTTTTTTTTTTGTCATTGCAATCAAGTTGTGTTTACTCCCCAATATATTTGTGCACAACACCAAGCAACAGTGTAAAAAGCATAATTCAAATGAAAAATTTCCTAATTATTGTTCCATCCCAGTAATAAATATGTACAGCTGGCTTCTTTGCAAAAAGGCAAACCGATGCCCTGGGAAAAGGATGGGATGCAGAAGTCAGACATATTTATTACTGAGCTGTGCAACATGACAAAGGCACGTGCTAGCATAACAACCTCTGACTAGTGGAGATTCATCGCACAGAAATCACTGAAGAGAAAGAGGACCTCACTGACCCAAGATATTGCAAGGATGATAGAAGGGAGTCTGAAGTGTGAGCCCCACTGAGCAACAAAGTACTCTGGAATTAACAACAAAGGAACCTCATCCAGGGAAAAAAAATCCAGTGCATATTAGTCAGCCCTAAAAAAATAAAAAATGGAAGTACTCACGTGTTTAAGGTTGAACCAAACATGTTCTTAGTCACTTTGCTGGTTTGAAGAGGTTTTTGGAACTACAATTCAGAGAAGCATGTAATCTTTCTTAGAGCTTCTTTGTCATAAAATAAAGACTAGTTGCTATTTAGATCTTCCATTTTCCCCAGATTCTTTCCTTCTCATAGCTAGTCTGTCACTCCTCACAATGGCCTTGGAGAGTTGAGACCTCTGCTGCTGATGGCCTTATTCTGACAGTACTGCAGGGATTTACCAACCATCCTCACTATTCACACTGATACTTGCTGATGAAAGTATATGGTGCTTCAAAGCAGTACTTACTTTTTAATCACTTTTACCATCTTCTGTATGTTGGCTCCATGGAACAGTGTAATTACCCCTTATTAAGACCCACACAGGGCAGCTAAGAAATATTATGAATGAGAGAAGGAGGAGATCTTTATCCCCACCAAAGTCCTTGCAATATCATACAACCCCATCCAGAGCTCACCCATAAGCCAGAAGCTCTAAAGCTTCTGGGATCAAAGCCCACTACCAAACCTCAACGTTTCCCACAGACCACTGCAGACAAGTGTCAGTGAATATAGAACTGGAAATGCTGTAAATGTGATATGATTCTACATATCAGCTGTAGGGCACATACTGTGGCTCTGTGGACAGCAAGTTTTGGAAGCCAGGTCACAAAAAATTAAACAGAATCTATTTATTAGACAGGGCTAGGAGGACTGCGCTGACAGACACAGCTCTGTCTGAGTCTCAAGACACCCAGGCAGGAGTTTCTTCAGGTATTACAGCAAGTTTCAAAAAAATCCATCATCGCAAACAGTTCTAATTATTTCCAGCCAAATGCCTGTAACCTTGGCAAAAAACAATTATTGAGCAGGCTATTGATCTAGTCAGTAAATAAATACACTTATGTCATCAGTAAGCTAGAACCCTTCTGGGTATAAAACCAAAATCTTAAGGACTACTAGTTATCTGACATATGATTTTAATTAGGATTTATTGATTAAGGGTTTTTAAAAACAAATGGACTTTCTTGATAAAAGGCCTAGCACAGGATTTCTGCAAAGTTAAATCATGTCTGACTTGCTATATAAAAACCTGTGACCCACATCTTAATTACTTCACTAAGGAAGCTTGCTTTTTATTTCAACAGAACAATGCATGCAACATTTATTCTAAATACCATGAATGTTTAATGCAGAGGAAGAAGGCCTCAGCTAACGGAACCAGACAGGGAGGTGATTCTCAATGCCTGGTCTTAGCCATCTAACCGTGGTTATTGCAGTGAAATTAAAGAAAGAAAGAAAAGAAAGAAAAAAGCGGAACACCTTCTTAAATGCTAATTCTTCTAACAATCTAGACATAGACATTAACTGTAACATCTCCTTGGAGCCTACTGTAGTTTAGTGCCTGCCTACAGCGGTGTTTCGGCAGAAGCTTAAGCACTCTTTAGAAGGAATCCCACAATTACCAGGAGGTAAAGGTCACAGGGCATACAGGTTGTTTATGTCTTGGCTGCTTCAGCTCTGAGCTGAAGTCAGTCTGGGATTGATTCTCCATGCTCAGGGTCAACCTCAGCCATTGAGCAGACTCATTGTAGTCTCCGTGCTACTGTGGTTAAGAAAGAAGCCTTTTGGGTCCTGCAGATGGCAATGAGAACTGCCTATGCATGAGAAGCCCCATCAGAACAATCTCCCCACCATTTCCATTATTTTCCATAAAATGGTTGTTCAAATCAAAATTCAACTCAAGGCCAACTAAATACAGCCATATTTCTCCTGCTGCAAATTGTCACCACACACATTTATGCAGCCAAGAATCTGGCCCTACTTCACGAGCAGCTTAGGCAATTTTCCACACAGCAGGTGAAAGCCACAGCATCCCCTGCTCGCCCTTCCCAATTACCTGAGCAACATATGACATGATATACATACAGATCTCCCAATCTAAGTAACAGATTGTTAATCTGTTTGTATTACATTATAGGTAAGAAAAAAAATACCCTCTGGGGAGGAGATATTTCTTTTAAATGTAACTATTTGTGTCATAATCTTTTATCCACCTGAGTCAGGAAGAATTAGCATTTCCTGAGATGCCTATGGGGAGCTTTGTGACGCTGCCTTTCAGGTAAAACTAATCCTGTTTCTTTGTTGCACACAAAAAGCATATGACCACCCAAATCTCTGGGCAGCTCCATTAGAACTATTTACTCCAGAAAATGTCATTGACATTTGATTTTTTTGAAGTAGTTAAGGAAAGAAAAAAAATTAACAAAACCCCAAACCCCTCTGGAGGTCTCCTGGTGCTTGAGTGACATAAATGTTCACTAGACCATAGGAGAGTCTAGTCTAGTTTTTTTAAATTCAATTATGTCATTGTCTGCAACAGAATTCACAAGAGACTAATAAAATGAATGGCATACCTGTATAAGAGAGAAGAGGGACTGAATGGCCCACTGGCAATGCTTTGCAACAAGAAATGGGACTGTATGAGGTTTTGTACTTGGCTGATTACTTTGCCTTTGCCAAGTGTGACCCCATGTCTAAATGTCACCAGGAGACAGTGAAAACTTAAATACTATCATTTTAATGTCCTTCCCAATGGGTAATTGTAAATGAGACCGGAGGCTGTTTTATTGTCTCTTTCTCAGTTCAGTTCAAACTGCGTAAACCCTCGCGACAGTCTCTCACTTGGGCAGCTCTGTGGCAGCAGCAAAGGGGCTCTGCCCCCCTATACTGCGGAGCAGAACTGCAGGGCAGCATTAGAGCAGGGGACAGTGACTCCACTACAGCTCCAGAGAGTAACAGCCAGCTGACTGAAAGCAGGAATGTCTGTCAGTGTGAAGTCCGAAACTGCTTTAAAAGTAGAAAAATTATTCTCTTTCAGAACAAAACAGAAGCTTTGATGTCTCCCACAGCAGAAAAAACTTAATAAATTTCACATACAAACCACTTCTTTCTTTTTTCAGTTTTGAAAATGAAAGCACATTCCAAGACATATCGGAGATGTGGTTTCTGGGTGTCAAAATCTGAGACAAGCCCAGTAAAATGAGGGCTCCAATACATAGTGGAGGTTAGACAACCAAGGCCGGACTTTAGATTTCAGAGGTCTGGCCTCTGTCTGTCTGCTTCTCCCAGTGCAGCACCATGCCCAGCCACTATGATGCAACCCTACAAGTTCAGATGGGAAGCCAGGGCAGTCCTGCCCTGGGGTCAAGAATACTAAAGCCTTGAGGAGCACCAGGTCCTAAGGCTGGGGTCCAGGCTGGTGTGTGGGGACCAGCAACAGTCTGTCACAAGCTGCACAGCCTCCTAGAAAATCACTGAAAAGGATGCATTCCTACAAAACAATTTCAGTTTTGACAAATGGACACTTTCTAGTAAGAAACACTTAAAAAGCTGTTTCATCAAACAATTCCCATCTGACCATACTCGCTGCAACATGCAGGCAGGCAGGCGGGCAGGCTTCAATTTCTGCTCAAAGCATACAGGCTGACTTGAAAATACCAGCAGTGATAACAAGGCACTGAGAGAGATAAACCCGGCCGGAGACCTCCAAGATAAACAATCTTGGCATAGCAGCGGGAGATTCCCAGCCTGCCCCAGAGCCTGCTGGCTGGGCATGCTGGTGATCAGCTGCCTTTCCAGAAGAGCACTGTAATCACAAGCAGCTGCATAGTTTAAAAATGACAATAATCCTGTTGATGCCAATAATATCTTCTTAATTGCTAGAAGCTGGTGTTTGGGTGCCTGGATGCTTTTCTCTTGCACAGGTTTGCCCTTTTAAACAATTTATATCCATTTGCTTCAGAGGGAAAATAAACAGCAAATTATAGTGCTGTGGTAATGTTTGCTAATTACCCTTACCAATGAAATACACCTTTGAATGGTGTGGGCTTCCAAACTGTTATATAAACCAGCAGCTAACTTATTTATTAGCTCTGAATAGGAGCTGAGGATCAAAACACAATGATTATTCTCTTCAGTCCCCAGGGCCAACTGCTGTGCAGTTGCTGAAAGATAATAAACACAGTCCTGAAATGGGAATGGGATTGGGAAGGCGTGGCCTCAAACCCAGCCCTAAGAATAAATTTAGCCCCAAGAATTTGCACAAATAGCTTTTCAACTTCCTTGCAAACCATAGCAGCTGCCACCATCTTCCTCAAATCATTCCTGTCAGAAAAGTTGGGGCATAATTATTTCAGCAGAATCTCCTGGACCTGTTGCTCTCGCATCTATTAATTCTCGGCCTTGCTCAGATGCAACGGTGGTCCTTTTGGCTTGTAACCACAACTGACAGCAGACTAGAAAAAATGGTAATGAACAAACCCCGGCCAAATACCTGCATGCCAAAGCAAAATGAACTGCCCTGCTCCATGCAGGGCGTGCAGGAGCATAGCTCGCTCTGGCTCCAGGGTGGGCTGTCTCACTCCCTGCAGGAAGAGGCAGAGGACACCAAGCAGCCATAGAAGATGCCTTCTGCTCTGCACATCTCCCTCCCCTTCTTAGCCATGCCTGGTCCCCTTGTTCCTCTGCAGATTATGCCTTACTTCCCGCACTTCCTCCTGGCTACCTCCCTGGTTCTCCGACTGGCCGAACTCCTACAGCTACACACACACATCTTGACCTCTCCCACAGCTCTCACACTGAGGACCTGGACCCACATCTGTCCCCTCCCTCTTCTGCAAGAGCTCAAGCCTGACCTGGTCCCCTGTGCTCACTGTGAGACCCTGCGAATGCCTGATCAGAGACCAGGCCAAGCCCGCGTCCCCAGAGGCAAGGAGCGGGGTGCAGCTGGGGGATTCTCCCTCCTGGCCTGTGCTGTGTTCCTGTTCCCGCTGCCCAGGTGCCCCCAGAGAGCTGCTGCCCACCTGGGGTAAAATGCAATGAGATTTATTCATAGATTTATCTGTCATAAAATAGGTACTATGGAAGGCAGCTGGACTCACAGCCCCGCCTCAGAGTGTTTTTGGACAAACCTGGCTCTGACCCATGGAGCAGGGGTAGCCAGGCAGGGCAGCAGCACAGTGCTGGCAGAGGGGACAGCAGTGCTGGGAATAGTGGGACACTTGATAGCACAGACATGCCAGGGCTTGGGGAAGGGAAATGTATATCTGCTGTACCTAAGCACAGTGGGAAGCATAAAGGACCTTTGGGACACATGTACTGGAGTAGATGGAGTTTGGAAAATTAGAGGCTGGGAAGGAAATAAGAGGGAAACAAAGCAAGGGAGATGAAGTTTGCAAATTGTTAAGTAAACACCTGTATTTTAGGGCTTACCTGAATCAAACGGCCCTGAGGCTCCTCCTAATACCAATATTTGGGGAAGGTAGAAAAAGGAAAATAAAACTTTAGCCTGTATGCTCATGACATGAGCAGACACCTAGAGTCCATTCTCCTATTTGACTTCTGTTTATCACAGAAAGTCACAAATACTTTAGATTATTTTGCAAACAAAAGTTAAATGAGGTGTGACATTCCAATTAAAAATCACTAAGCAGTGTGATTTTGGGTGTGAGAAGTGGGATGGAAGACAGGCAAGAAAAGAGTTGCCTGAGGAATATGAGTCACGGCGAAACAGAGAGTGGCCTTGGTAGGGTGGGTGGCAACAACCCAGCCAAGCCCAGCAGAGCAACCTTGTGGTATTCCAACAGTGATTCACTGCTGCTGGGAGAGGAAGATAAAACATTGCTCCTGGCTTAAACTGGCTGTGAGACTCCTGTCTTCGGTGTGCGTACACTGAGCGCAGAAGGGGCAACTCCTGCTCCCCCCTGCAATCAGTCACCTAAATCATGATCTACCCCAAAATGAACAAGAACGTCAGAGGTGGCCATAATGCATTACATTAAGAGCAGAGAACACAGAAAAAAAAGAGCAATGATTTTTTTACTTGATTCTGAAATAAGAACAGAATAGTTCTTTGATTATTCCTAGTGCTAGGATTTCTATTTGAATGATTTCCCTCATCTCTGTTATGTTATCTCCTGCAAAAGCCAGGGGAGAAAAGAGGAGAAAACCATAATAATAATTATAAAAAAACACAGCACAGGCTGATCTAGCCATCTCAAAGCACTAAGTAATCAGATGGCCATCCTTCTGTACAGGTGTGATCAGTGAGGGGAAATCAAATGTCTTTACCTTTCTTTTTCTTTTTAAATCGTAGGGCTTTTTTCCTTTGTTGTATATGAGTGCCCCCTCCCCCCCTTAAAATCACATGTTTATGGGTTTTTCCAAACAGCTAAAAGACACAGTCTTAAAAAAAGTTCCACAGGCTTTGATATGGAACATTTGCATTACAAAAAGCTATTAAAAACCTAATTTCCTTTTTGCTGAAGTACTAGAGCATCTTTATAACAAACTTTTTTTCAGCAGTCTTTCTGTAACTTAGACAACATCTGTACCATTTTCTCCCCTTGTTAGGCTCTGGGGTAACCTAGAAGGTGGGAGCTCAGTTAGAGAGATTTTAATATAAGCAAAAGAGCATGAAGAAGCCTGTGTAACATCAAGGGGAAGTCTGATGCTGTATGTAAATAATGAGCTTTCTTCCATTTTAGATTGCAATGAAAAGAATGTTACAGAATTTCTGTTCACACTTAGAATTGGTAAATGTGAAGACTACGGACTCAAAATCTCCCCTGGGCAGAGGAGACAAGCACAGAGTCTGTGCTCACGTGAGCCTAAGTTTAGGGGTATGGGTGACACTTGAATCACATAGAAGCCACAAACAGCCCAACGTGAGTTGCAATTTTGTTCAAGCTTTGTTTTTTGAAGTTTTCATTTATTTTATACCAACATAATCCTGTTGTCAATAACATACTAATTAGGCAATCTGACTGACAGAGGTCCTTGAATTGTCTTCTAATGGAAATAGGCTGGATATGGGGGCACGATGCCTGACTGAGGCACGCTTTCGGGATAATCCAACAGCTGCAGCCCTTTGCCTGAGCAATAGATTCGTGTCCCCAGCTCCCTGAATGACAGGTTTTTACAGAAAGGTGGAACCTGGGTGGAGAAATGATGTCTGAGGAGATAGATGTCACTGCAGGCCTACCCACACAAATGAGGAGTTGAACAAAACCTTCCTCTCTATGGCTCTAGTCTTGCTCCCAGGCAGGTCTGCTGGCACTGCACAAGACCAGCAGGAATACTTCATCCCAGCTTTTTTTTTTTTTAAAGCACAAATTAAACACCAAACCATGCTTTGATGTTGAGTGAACTTCCCATTTGTTTAATGATCTGAAAGTTTGTTCAGTCCCCCCATTTGCTGCTTGTTAACCAAGGCCAGCACTAGTATTTACTTTTACAGCTGCCAACCAAACTGGCCTTAATAACTACCTGCCGTGGTCTTGTCTCCCTCCCTCCCATCAGAGGCTGTTCCTTATCAAGAACACTCTTTCATCAAGTGCATTATTGGCTAAAAATAACAAACATACTTAGCAGCCTGTTTTCTATAAAACAGACATCTTTTTTCACTATATGAAATTTTCCATCTGTCTTTTTTAAGTGGCAACTTTTTTCCTTCCACCCTCCTTACTTTGTATCCTTCACAAATTTCCTGCCAGCATTTGGTGACCAAGGAACATGTGTTGCACCAGTGAATGGGAAGGACATGAAGTCCAGCTTACTCCTTAAACAACACAGTCTGTTCAGAATGGATTCTGCTGACGTGCCCACTTGCCAAATCCAGGCACTCCAGCTGAGTGATCAGACTGAGGGACCCGCACACCGACCCATGCACATTTGGCCGGACTGTGGATGGAAGTTCATTAAATTCCACAACCACAAAATCTAGGTTTAAGGTATATTTTCATCATCTGCTTACTTTGCTATATTAACCTTAATGTAAATGTGTTTCATTGCAACAACAGGTGAAAAAAGACTTAGAGTCTGAAAGGTTTGAGCCTTGGCTTCCAACATTATTGAATTTTTTACTGTTACCAGGATAATTTAAAGAAACCTAAGGATGAATGGATAGTCATCCAGACCCACAAGGTCCCAGCTGTGCCATCAGGTGATAGAAACACTACCCAAAAGACCTATTTTAAGAGCTATTGGGAGGTTTGCCATGTTCTAATCAAATTGCTTCTTTATTCCTTCAGAAAACTCCAGCTTCCTTCTAGTCTCAAATTTCAAAATTGATACAGCAGCCTGCAGAGGCTTTTTAAAGAAAATTGTACCTTCGGATGGAGAAGGAGGAGAGATAAAGAAGGAAATTGTTTCCATGGGATAGATTGGCCTTAAACACTTATTGAATGTTTTGGTTAGGCTGGGACATCATTCTTTTATTTAAAATCCTGGTTTTGCCAAGGTCAGTGAGTGGTTTACCATTAGGATTCAGAGGGGCTTGGACTCAGCTGGTCACTAGACCTTTCCAAAGAAATCACTACATGAATTCTGACTGACAAAAGAAAAATGAAAGGAAAGGTGGTTTGGGTTTTTCTCCCTCCCCTTCATGAAGGCTTTAAAACATTCCCCAGGCAGTGGGAAGAAGCCCGCACAGTGCCCACAGCCTCA